>DWPA01005260.1:0-11986 GCA_018251375.1 Calpodes ethlius
AGAAGTATATTGTATTTATTGTTAGTTGAATATATCTATAATATGTATATGAAATACATATCAGTCGGGGAAAATCCTACAAAAGAATTTTAACGGTTTGTTTACATTTATTCTGGAGCAAGTTCGAACAGAGTACAGGCATCGCCATTTTGTCTGCCAATAAGGAAGCAGAAGAATCGCTTATCATGACTCCGAACATTCCGCCGCTCTGAAATTGAAACACGTGAAAATATTTCACGTGAAAAATACGGCAAATGGACGTTTAAAGAGCTTTTAAATAATGGTAATTAACGAAGTTTTAATTAATGAGATCGATCTTGGAGTTGCTAGAGGAAAAATTCTGTCAGTCATAATCAACGACTTTCCCCAATTCCATTTTAATTTTATGCTTCGGAGATAATTGTGCATCATGATTACTTACTGATTCTAGCTACAAAAAAAAAACCAAATGAATTAGCCATACTGCTGAAGAACAAAAAACGTAAGATATATATTTTTGAAAGTCATGAATTGAAATGTGAAGTAGATAGAGTAATGATTTTGTTTCTAAGATTTCTTTATGTTATCTCATTCTAATCCTCGTATTCACAAAAAATACTTTGAGGTATATAGTGAAAAGTCTAGCGGGGTCCGTTTAAGCTATCGTGATGATATTTCTTTATTAAAAAACTTCACATACTTTCTTTAATTGGTGAAGATTATGAATAAGTGATGTTTGCTACGAAAATTAATTCCATTAGTAATCTATCCTTACATGACTCCGTACACACATAATTGATTATAATTAGTAATTAGGATTAATATATGCATGAGTTTTAACTTTATTGGCTATTAGACTTGCCAAAATACACGCGATTAATTCAATTTTATGCTAAATGTGTTTTGATTTTATCATAATTGTCATATTTAATTATAAAATAATAAATCAAAGTCAACGCATTGTTTTACAAATGATCAATTATACAAAAGCAGATGTTAATGTTTAAAATTTAATTATTAGAAAAATAACACAATCTCAATAATATATATCTAAGCTAAATTGCTATGTCACATTAGTATATACAGATATGCAAATAAGTAGGTAACAGTAAGACAAGAAAAGTAGTAAAGTAAAGTACAAGGCTACTTTACGGGAAAGTAGCTTACCAACTATTTGGTACGGCGATGTAAGTACTTTGTAGTGTGCTGTGTACACCGGCGCCTACACGCCGTGCACGTTACACGAACAATAGTAGGTATATTACATCTATATTTAGCCCGCACAATGTTTTCAAATACCTTGAAACGAGGGAGAAATGCTTCAAATTTTACCTTAAAATTTGATCACGTGCTGAGTTAATAAACATTGCAAACGAGGTTTAGAAAGTGATGAAATCCAAAGAATTTTAAGGCATTGGTGGGTGCGGGGTAAGGGCGGTGGGGCGCGGCCGCCCGCCCAAAGCGAGCGCCAGTTGGCTTTAACCTCGTGGGCGCTCGCCCGCCCGGAGCCGGTTTCTTCCGCGGTGAACGTAAACATTGTTACTTTACGTTTCGTCGACGTCGCGCGCTCGGTTTTCCCAAAACCCTACTAGGGACTTTGATATTTAATTGTTTGGCCAGTGATCGCTGTTTGGGACGGTGACGGTGTCGAGATCGCCATGTGCGGTCATCATGCGACCGCTGGTGGATGATTGCATGCACATGCACATGGAAATACCTCGTGGATTGGTAAGTTCATAACTTTATTATTACTTTGTCGGACATTGATACATCTAGATCAGGTAAATTCCTACATTGTCACTGCCACTGTACGTATTATATTTAATGAAAGTTTCAATAAAGTTTAAGTCATTATCTAATGATTATAATAATAAAGGTGTAATTAACTTTAATCTCTTATATAAGAATAAAAGAACGTATTCTTCTATTTGCACAACATATTGTAAACAAACGTTAATTACTCTCAGAGGAATTGTTTATGTATAACTCGTTAAGACCTTATTTTAACTTCTCGATCAATATTGACATTGTAATGAACCTATATTACTTGAATGTCTACTCAATAGTCGTACTGAAATGTTAATGACATTTTCTTAATATCGCGTTGGTTTAGGTTCAAAATCAGCGTGGTAATACAATGACCTCATCTTCCCATAATTATTTAAAACTCATAATGGATGCCACGATGAAATCATTGTGCGAAAACATAATAATTAAGATTGATAGTTTATTTTAAACTTAAACAATATGCGTAGCTTGATTAACCGTAAGATATAACATAATAATTTTATCGCGGAATTAGGTTTATGTTTATCTATGAGGTTTATAGGCAGATGTTGCAATTTTATCTTGCTACGGTGCAGGAAAACATCGAATGGAAACTTGCCCACTTGAAAGTTCCCCGTGACACAAAGCAAAGCGTGAGAGCTGCTTTTGCACTCGGTCAGCGTGGTGAACTATGGCCTTGACCGCTATCGATATGAGAGAAAACTTGAGCCAAGTAGAATGACAATGATTATGATATAACATCTTAATGGAAAAGTACTGACGCTTAAAAAATAGAACACCTTGTATCGTTACTGAAATGCATAAGTTTTTGTTGGAGTTTCGTTATACGGTGCAGAATACGTTAATATTATACGGTAGAATTAATTAAAAGAACGAAATAGGTATATATTCCGGAGTTGCTTAAGAGCTCGTATAAAGATTCTTTGAAAAGTTAACTCGTAGATACTTACTTTTCAAACTTTGCTGATGTTTCTCGATTTTTATGGAACTTTGCCCAAAAGTTATTTTTGTTTTCATATAGATTTACGAATGGCCTTACTCGTACTTACACCTATATTTACTCACGACGATGAAATTGTGGTTGGATAATCTAAGACTAAGCCGCAATTCAAATTTATTAATCACGTTGTAAATTTCATTAAATATTGAGTAAAGGAATTTCAAATAGGTACTTCGGATTAATCGTTAATAATAAATAACATTCATTAATGTTATCTTTGCGAGAAGTAATTTGATTCAACGAATGAAGTCTCATTTCATGGGCTCTAATACAAATAATAATTCCTTAAGTGAGAAAGTTCTACAAACGGAATGAAATAACCCGGCTATTTTGAGTTCGGCATAGCGCACGTAAAGTAAAGATATGTTTTATGAGTATAACTGAGAAATTTACCGGAAAGTATACGAGCAACGTTCAACTAAATATTTACCTACGATAAAACGCACCGTTAATTGTTATTGCATTGAACACGCGCCTTCAACACATTTCAGTTTTATGGGCAGACTTATAAAATTTTCATGTGGAGGCTTAATGAAGTATACAAGAATTAATCTTGCAGATACGACGATAATTCAGACGCGTTTACAACTCATTTTATAGCCCTATAAAGAAGATCGTCGGAATAGTTACTTTAAGCTGAAGAGATTTAGCCTAGTTTTGTCAGAAAGTCTTGCAAATAAGGAAACGTAAAGTTCCGTTAAACGTCTGCCCTGGACATTCCGGTAAATTGCACTTAATTAAGTTGGAATTCGGATGGATCCTTTAATTGGATTTCGCCTGCGACGGAATTCGTGCTGAGTAAGCTATTAATGGACAACCACAAACATCGCATGCCCTCAATATTGTTGTTAAGAATTTAGTATCCTCAAAATGGACCATAAACCTATTAAAATACAGCCACAGCTAACTCTTAATGCCGAGACGTTGAATAACATCGTTTGTTAACGTGAGTTTTCATCAACAACATCCGATCGACTTGTATTACGGCAGAAATATTTATGGCGGTGCTATGGGTCGGTCGAACCGTCTCTATAGCTTTCATAGTAATAATATTTTTCAATGTAATTAATTGTAAGTTTCAAATAACGCATGTAATATTGATTAAAATAGTTATGTAAGTACTGTAATCTACTGGCGCAAGTTTGAGTTACGGATACTCTAGTACAATCAAATAGGTACCACGTTTTAGAAGCTTTTATTTAACTTGCAACGAATTTGGGTCAAATTTTTGCCAACTAAATTAGAACTAGATACTTCTTCTTGTTTTAGTTACTGATTTAGGTACGTATTGTTTAGTTCCAATGACAATGCATATTTATAACAAGCAGCTATTGATACACTTAGGGTTTGTTGTAGACGAAGGAACTCCTTAACACTAAATAGCACATTTTTTTTTGCATTAGTGTACTAAAAACTAAAGAATAAGAACTAAAAATCTAAAATTTTAATTAGTTTTTTCTAATTATTAATATATTTCCTTTAATTGTATTGCCATTTCTACTCTCTCTTTATTAGAGTTTTATCTTTATGTGTTTTAAACTATTTTGAAGGTACACGGAAAATAATAGGTACGGTAATAGTAAAGTTTTCACACGTTATAAAAATTAAGATCACTACAATGGAATGTTCTTTAACCAAAAGTCGTCTGCTTGTGGCGTACCCTGCTGAGCAAAGCAATACCTCTCTGCCAGAACTCATAAATCTCCCACCAACCAGTATAATCCCGACGGTATTCGTACACGTAATGTTTTTATACTTGACTGCTAGCTACCACCACCTTTGTTGAACAGCGTTAAGATTTTTAAGTGTTTTAATTGCAATATCGGAGAGCCAGGGATAAGTCACTGATAGATCATTTTTCATCTATTTATTCGACTTTTACCTAATAAGAAAGATAAGCTTAACAATGATTAAAGAGTAAGTAACGGTTCTTATTTATTGATTTATTTTGGGTCATCAATAAAAATACCTATTCGTGCCTTATCTTTATTATATCTTTAACTCGTTTAACTCGTTGGCTGGAAAAATAACTATTTAGCGATAAGGCCCCCTTTTGTAGTTTTTCATGTTTTACTTACTTTTTATTAATTTTTACTTTGATGTACAATAAAAAGTATAATAATAATATCAGCAGTAAGAGTAGAGCACGGTCAAACCATGAGTCTGTCGAAGCTATTGATTAAATACAAAGCTAAGGCAATTTGTATGAATATCGTAGGCGTCAATTTACATACAGCACAGCAAGAGTATGTCAGGGACTCTGTTCTGTTTCCTCATATCGTATTATATCGTATTCTGTAAGTTAGAATATTAACTAAAATGTTATCATTTGTACCGTTAGGTTCATAAACTGGGACCGATCAAATTTATTTTCTTAAATATTCCGCCAAATGCGTATTGGGCCATGCACAATGTAGGGTTCCATAATTGTTAACTGATTGATTTCTTATTTGAGCTAACCTAACTGGAACATTTTTCCTTTTGAATTCATTATTATATATAGAACAAAAGATTTTTTTTTCCCATTTCGGAAACAAACTATTTAGCTAGCAGATTAGAGGACACGAGACAAAAAGGTTTAGACAAAAAAATGTGTGTCAGCTCGGACTTATAACTGGAAAGAAGTAACTAATATTTATATTCGATATAGATTTTGTATATTTCTATGCTTTAGGCTCATAAAGTAAAAAATCTTAAGCTACACGGAACTGGTCGATAAAATAATATGCCAAAGACTAATAATAAGTTTTCTTCAGTTTCGTCCATTCCTACCGCCCGCTGCGTTAAGGAACTTTGTACCATAAAACATCCTCACTTTAAATAAGGTATTTAATTACGACATAGACTATAAATGTTTGTTTTAAGATTATGTTTGACTCTTTTCGTCTTTATAACTAACAGTCTCTGACTTAAGCCCCGAACAAAAGATATGGCGGAACTATATCTTAGCCGTACTATTTTCTCTACATATTTCAGCTGTATCCATTCTAATATTATATATGTGAAAGTGTGTTTGTTTGTCCTTCGTTCTCGTAACGGAGCATCGTTATGGTATGATTTTTGGTGTGGAGATAGTTGGGAGAATGAAGAGTGTCATAGGCGTCCATCCAAAAAACATCTTATTTCTATGAAAAGATCCATTACGTTGTATATTTAAGGTATATTTAAGAAAGTGTTTACCAACAAAGCGTTGCTAAGCATCCAATGATAGAGAAGAATCGACAATCTTTATACTATATTGCTATACGACAATATTGCTGTTCTTTTATCCTACGCGGGCGAAGCCGCGGGTAATATCTAGTTGCGTATAAAGGAACCGAATAGCACAAACAAAATGGACGGATTGTTCTTTTAATCATAATAGATATTAGTTTGTATTAAGGTGTATAAACTTTATTACATGAACGAAGCTTACATTTTAAAGTTCGTGTACCTGATTGTTATATAATTGACATTAAATCATCAAAGCATCGGCATTGTTTGCTAACACTCCAACGCTGTAGGCAGATACAGAGTACTGAATCAACAGGGCTTCAGAGTTTAACTATGTATTTGCATCTGGGGAATTTTACACAATCATGTGATATTATTATCATAGTATGTTTACTTAGGTTTGGTTTTTTGATCAATTATTTCGGTAACAAAATAACTTTAACATTTCATGTCACTAAAAGGATTTTGAAAATTATTTTAATCCTGTCCTTAATATAAAGCTTGTGTATAAACATTTAAAAAACGTCAATTTATAAAAAAAAAAAACAAATTACTAAATGTACCAATGTATGACCAAGAAGTTAGACGAACTAACTTTAAAAAATCCAAGTAAGGTATTCATTTTCGTTATTTTACAGTCGAGAAAAGATTTTTTGTTCCTATTATAACTGCTCATGGCATATTCTCGCCGTATATATATGTGTGTAACATTATATAACTGCAAAAAGTCTGGTTAACCACGAGTATATAACAACAAAAGATAAACTTTTAACTGGCTGACATACCTGTCAACCTCCAGTTCAACCTTTAAAACTGGAAAACTGAAATTTTATCCGCGAGTACTTTATAAGTTAGACAAGTGTTGAGTCTGGATTGAACAAAGTACAATAATTTAAATTCCAGCAACAAATTAACCATAAAGACAGTAAGCAAGTTTCTGAATTGAGATTCCTAGCATTCAAGTCTAAAAACTTTATCTTCTTCTTCTTCTCTTCTCTAATATATAAAAATGAATGTTTGTCTATATGTCCTTTATAGAATCGGAAACGATACATATAATCATGTGATGATATGTAATAAAGTTGTAGTATACAAGCCCGCGAAGGTCTCTAAGTTGGTACGAGCAATTTCCGACAGTTGGCGCCACTGTTATTCCAATTAATTTCATATAATACATCCGTGGTAACTCGTGTTAGCTTAGCAATGCGCGCAGAGTCCAGGTAGTAAAATAAATAAAATTTTAAATAAAACTAATGATGATTATAAATATAGATGATATGATTAAATTAAACACCATTTTGCAATGGTTTCCATGAAGATATTGTCATATATTGTACACAATTTTAATAATAGGGATTGAATTTAGACTACACATTTAGTTCTGATGCGATCAGTTATTTAGCTTTGTCAGTTACCCAAGAAGCTGACAGATGACGAATACCAATTCGACGGGCGGAGATATATATATCATGAGCTGAATTAACTAATAGTGAATTGGAAACACCCACTAGTTAGTGGATGGCAGATGCACATAAGACCACACTACCGAATTCAATTCAAACCCAGATCTATGTACATATATGGTTTGCAAAAATATAAGATTTTGCTTTGCTCCTATTGTTCTCAATGTTTAGGTACTTATGTTAAGGTTTCAAGGTATATATAAGTCTTCTTTTTGCATTATCGACGTAATTAGGTGTATGTTGGATGTATGTGGTTCCACTACGAATGCTGATTGCTGTGTAATCAGGCAGGCTCTTTATTCCACAGTCTGATTACTACGAGATCCGTCCCTTTACATAGTAAACCACCAAGTCACGTGCGTTCTCATTAACCTAACATATAATTCGGTGCGTCGGAGTTAAACGATTAGTTGATTACGTGACGAGAATGTCATTTTCTGGCATATGTAATGAACTTATTAAGCGTTGAGGAAAAAGGCACATGAATTAACAGATATTTTAATATATAGAAACAAAAAAGTTAGTTCCTACTTAGATAGCAGTAGTGAAATTATTGTTAGAAAGAATAATATCACTATACGAAGAAAGTAGGAGTGTAATTATATGATAAAAAATAGCGCCTGCTTTACTATTCCGAATACTGATTTATTCACTTATTGTATATTAAAAATGTATCTGACTGTATTGTATAGTATATCTTAGAATACATAACGTAAAAGTCAGTTTTATTGTTACGTGGTTGGTTTCTTTTAGGCATTCCAGAAATATTATAAAAAGTTAAATGTAGGGCTAACATAATAAAAGTAGTAGAAAGATAACAAATGTAGATATTATTTATTATTAGAAGTTGTGAAAGACTATACATAAAATAAATCAAAGAACAGAGAAATAAGAAAAAACTAGAATGCGATCTAACAGAGAGAGTGTTCTTTGTTTTCAAAGGATCTTTTATTAATAGTTTTATTTATGGCAAAAAGTAAGGTATTCCAAATATATTGCTGTGACGGTGAAAAAATCAGGAATAAGTTTGGAATAGCGAAGTGAATAGAGATTATGTGAGGAGTTTGATGATAAATTTGTGATGATAATAATATAAAACATTATACGTATCACACAATAACGTCACGTCCGATATGAATCATCAAAAGTATTCTACAACGCTTGCATACTTATATACACTTTCCGAACATTATTTTTGTTGCTTAGCTGTTCTTTAAGCACGACGGAAGATCCGCTTGCCTGGCGGAACATCCTCCTTTTGCTAAAGATTAAGCAACACAAAAAAAGCAGAAAGTATACAAGCATTTCCGCTAAGACGGATGGGCTAATTCACTTGGGTTTAGCTCGAAATTTAATTCAATTATATCTCTATTTACAATCAAGTGGCATTTTAGTAAAAAAATGCCTTCTAAAAAATAACGTAACAGATATTTGTATTTAAATATGATTTTCCCATGATTGTATTATAAAATATTTTTAACAAATCTTTGCAAAATTTGCTTTACCTAATCTAACTAAGTCGACCAATTTTCGCAGCCATGTTTAAAAAAGAAACAGAATATAACAAAACAAAAACAGATCATCTATTATTATACTATAGGGTGAGTTATCAGAATCAATATATTTGATACAGAATTGTTTTTTTGACAGAGAATCCGTTTAGTATTAGAAATGTTGGGATTGAAGAGTTAAAAACCGGAATACACTAAAAGTATATTTCACATTACTCTCAATACCATCATAAAAACGGTTTATCCCCATGGAATAATAAAAATATTCTTTTAAAAGTATTTCCTTTAGTAATTCCCATATGACACTCTCACAATGTTGGAATCACTTAGTTACCCCATTTTATCTTTTTATAGGTTTATTGAATTCCAAGCTAACCTTTTTAATGCGAAAGTAACTCAGTTTATCTTACATTTTCACGCCTAAATCTCTGCACCAATTTGGATGAAATTTGGCAGGAAGATGTACTTAGCTACCTAATACATTCTGGAGAAGAGTCCTTCATTGTAATTTGGCGTGATAACAGATATTCATGAAACAGAGCTGCGCCTTTGAGCTAGTAGTAAGGTACATTATTTTTAAGTTCACAAACAGTAGTTGATAACATAAATTGATTAATGAATTACAAAATTTTAACAGGCATTATATGTATAACTATCGTGCTGACCTTCTTTTATTGTTCAAGGTCAAGTTTATTGTATATTAACATTAAAATTCATTGTGTAGTCACACAAAAAACAGTCAAAACATTAATTAACTTGACATTTTAATAAAACCTTAATCACGGTCATAGCTCTTTTCTCCTGAGAACATACCCATTTCCCCGTTATGAAAATTATACAAGTTTCCCTAAGGATAAGCAAATTTGTCTTATTATGCTCCACAATATATATGTTAAGAACCTATTCAGAGAACCTATTAAGAAGAGAAGAACCTATTAAGAAGGGAAGAACCTATTAAGAAGTATACAGGTAGGTATAATTCTTACTGTTACAAAAGCGTTTGCAAGAAATGCATTTCCTGGGCCTTTTTATGTAAAATAGGTCACGACGAAAAGTTTTTATTCAAATTGTCATCCATATCCTCCCTGAAAGCCCATTCCAAATATGGGTGAAAGGTTTTTGTAATCGCATAGATAGTTCCCATGATCGTCACTAACAAAATAAACTTAATAATGTTGGTATGTAGTAAAAACTACACTACATACATTAGCCGTTCAGTTTAGTGCGCTAATTAACGCATTAATTGCACAGATTATCCAGAAGTAAAATGTGTATCTATCTATCAGCCTTTGAAGTTCCACTGCTAGAAATAGATCTCCTCTAAGTTGTGCCATCCAGACCGGTCCTGAGCCTTCCGAATCGAGCGAATACCCGCAGTCTTCTCCAGGTCATCAATCCATCTGGTATAAAATTAATATAAAATAATTTGTATAGAACTTTATTGATGTAGTCAAGCGTTTAACGTGTTAATGTTATCGCGTTAATTAAGGGGCATTCGGAAATTGTCGTAGATACTAACATTAACGCAGATAAGACAGGGACTTCGAGAGTCTCCATTCTGTCATGTAGTTATATCCTTATCCCAAAGGAACGCATCCATTATTATAGATAAAAATTATCATAAAGAATGATCCCAAGGGTTAACTTAATATGCACTTTATTTACGTGGTAAAAACAAAAAAGCAGGCAAAGAAAAATTCCAAGATGTATGTTTTAGTCTCTCTATCGACTCTACAATCAACTAACACTAAAATTTCTAGTTTCTATTATATGTAGTACATACATATATCGCCTGTTATATTTTTATTATTAGTAAAGATTATAAGGTTACGGTTTTTGAATCATTCTGTTGTAACATCCGATTAAAAGTGCGTTCGTTGATTGATAGACAGTTGCCCCTATTGTTCAGTTGTGGTCGTCCAAAAGCTGATGGATTCATGCATTGAAATGAATAAAGGAATTGAAAAGGTAATACGGTATCGCGAAATGGCTTTCATTGAATTCTACGGAATTTGTTATGAATAGCAATTAGAATTTGTTTTTGATTGTTGTTTTTTGGTGACAGATATAGTCTTGTTTTAATATATTCATATGGTTTTTGACTTAAAGGATTCAATAGGGATTCTATATGAATACAGATTATCTATACTATAATTATATATGCAAAAAAGGTGTTTCTTTGATTGTCTTTATTTCACGGCGTAACGGAGCGTCTTTATGGTATGATTTTTTTTTTTTTTTTGGTTGAAGATAGTTGCGAGGATGGAGAGTGCCAAAGGATACTTTTTGCGTGAAGTTATGAGTGTGTAACGCATTATATATAATATACATACATATAAACTCGGTAGGCAATTTATAAAATATATCCGTTATTGAGATAGTATTGAAAGATTTTTTCCTTAACTTTGGAGTCTACCTTATTGGGTCTTACCAATGTTGTATGCATTTGCTATAAACTGCAAACGTAAGTTTACAGCTCCTTATTATTATTCATTATATTTTCTTATGTAACATTTCAGATGTATTAGTAAATTTCAATAACTTAACCAATTACGAATTTTAATTTAACGATGCAAATAGTAGCAAATACTATTAACATTTATTGCTTAAACAACCAATTGAAATTAAAGAGACAGTGTGAAAAGACGTTCCTTTCAAGACCTGTTCATTCGTTTCGAACAATACTTATTTTAACAGAGATAGAAAAATATTTTTTGTAGCATTGTCTTAATCTTTATCTTTTGTATACTTAAAACACTACAGTTCACAGTTTAAAAATATTAGTAAAATTATTACGAGCTCAAAATCATTTAACTTCGTCATTTAGTTTTTTCTGACTTTTAAACCAAGTAACTATTGGTATTGCGTCAACACTATCTATAGAACAGGGACGTTAAAAAACAAAAATACTGTTTGGTTCTCAGTGCGGTAAATTGAGTTGCCCCAATCATTGAACTTTTCCTGAATTTTCCCTCAATTTAGCCATGTTACCGCTTCTCACATTTTAAAAAAGTCATGTGCGCAATACGTCT
>DWPA01005261.1:0-11986 GCA_018251375.1 Calpodes ethlius
CATTCGATACTGATTATTCACAACTACATAAAATCTCAAAACCATTTCAAATTCTATTATCTATATAGTAATTTAGTTTGTAATCATTTTTATAAGCATCTATAGTGTCAGTGGTTTTTGTACTGTGTAGAATATACGAGCATATTTCGGTACCCAATTATTAGGAACACCGATGTCATTTTGTGAACAATAACGCCGTCGGAGTATGTGCCAAAGGTTTTCACGTTGAAGGCTCTTCAGGCACCTCGAACACACGAGTAGTTCGAGTGGCAACATGCTCGTAACTCAACAGATGGAGACCTCAAGGGTTATAATGCGAGTACTCGCAGCTTCTGTGGTACACAATCGTTTGGCTAATAGCAACTATCTTAGGCTACAGTGGCAAGGAATTACGTTTGGATAGATCAGGGAAATTAGAAGATACAGTTGTTGGTTTGATCCAAAAGTTAATCGCCAAATTTTAGTTCTCAAATTCAGATCATTAAACTCATGTAGGAATTAAATATAACGTGTTTATTCATTTGAATCTACCTATTTTGGAAAGGTGTCTTATTAAAATGAAAAGAAACGACAGAATAAACGATGAAAGTAATAAAAAATTTAAATTACAACAATTGTTACTTTAAAAAACTAAAAACACGTGTTTATGCGGCAATAATCTAATAATTGTCCTGTTCTCAGGAACTGAACTTCAATTGTATTAGTGACACAAGATATTCATAACTTTTGCCAAACTCCGCTAAAAGCTAGAACCCCACTTAATATGACTTTAACCCATCAATGGCTCACTACAGGCCATGGGTCTCGCCTCGACAACTGAGGTGTCCTAGAAAGTGCTCCATCGAGCTGGTCAACTGCACGAAGTTGGAATTTTTTACGTTGTCCAAAGGTCTTCTCAAAATGCTTTACGACTGCGAAACAGATATATCATGAGGATGCGATGGATTTATTTAATAAATTTTACCACTAGCAACATCAACGTATCCTAATCTTAATTATCTTCTGTAATTAGAATTGCGCAAAGTTGATATTCAGAAAGTTTTTGGCTTGTTCATTGCTATCCACTCTAAATTAGTTGCTCTATAAGTCTCATGTAAGTGTCTACAAACTTAACAAAAGCGCACAGTGGTACTGCAACTAGGTTAATCTTAATCCCGGCTGGTACACATTGTACTAAATTAAACTAAGTTGGCGTACCTCAAGGTAGCATGTTGTTCCCACTTTTATTCATTGTGTTCATTTTCCACTGGTTTTACTTTTTCTCTTATGAAAAACTAGTTTTATATTTAGCTTCATTATTTTTAAAGAAAATATTTGTCATTGTTTTTATTTAATTCATTTGATTTATGCTGCAGTGCGGTACACGAGCACATCTATGCAAAAACATACCGTATTTTTTAAATTTTGAAATGTATTCTATTTGATCCACTACTATAAGCCGATTACTGTTAAAACAAAAAATATAATCTTTTCAAAAAATGAATATGTGGGTGTATATATTCGTATTTCACGAGTTTGGAAAGATAAAAATGCGCATAGTTATTTTTTGTATGCTTACTCTACATTTTTTAGTTTTAAAAATACGTATATCCGATGTGAGTCTGGGTTGACCTATAAGTTTCTTGAACAGAAGAATGTACGTTGGATTTTTTACATAAATTTATTACTATTGAAAAGAATATAAATATATAAGAAATAAATAAATAAAATAAATGTATTAATTTACCATAAGTAAAAATGTTAAACACAAGGACAACGTGATCAAATCAAAGAAAGTAGGCTAATAAATATAATGGGTACATCTCATTCATGGTCGTAAGGACCTAAGTCCTAAGGTCCTAAGGAGCTATGGTCTCTCCGCATAACTAAGGAGACCTAGAGCGTACCACGATTTGTGGCCAACTCTTGTTATTGGACCGACTACTTTACATATCCTCCGAAGCCCAGAAGTGCCCAAGAAATTTTGCTCGGTCACCCATCCAATTACAGAACACACCTGCTGATGCTTAAATTGATTGATCTAAGTAATCATCACAAGCCGAGGTACAAGCACTATATAAATATTACCAATTTTAGTAATTCCTAAATGTTTTCAAGGTTTTGTTTTTTCCACTTTCAACGTGGTGGATTAAGGCTTTTACCATTGAAATTCGAGCTCCGCAATGGGACAGTAATGGGATGATGATCAATATTATATAAAACTAAAATTATTACGTCTGACGGGCTGAAAAACCGTTTTATGCCACGTCTGTTATACCTAGAAGTACTCGGCCGTACCACTTTGAATAAATTTATTTGTATAAATATAATATGTTACGATACACATTGCTCCGTTTCTGTCACTCGGAAAGCAATAAAACTAATGTTACGTTTCAATCTCGCGTGCACATCTGTTACTGGTCTCCCATGCCACATCCCTTTGTTTTGCTATACGGAAGTAATATTACAATATCGCTCGCTATGGTTTTCATTATAGATCGATATGTTATTATACTGTCTCAGCTTTATTATTAGCTCTGGGCTATCTTACTGATTTTTGTGTCTTCATTTTAGTATGTCCATATAGTACTTACGTTTTGGAACACAGGAAATATTAGAGCGGGTCTGTAATCGTGTGAATATCTATTATATATTATTAAGAAAGGGCTACTTAGTTTGTGTTTTTTGCCTAGAGGAAAGGCTGTCAGTCATATGGATATCAGTGGGTACATATTCACAGGTATATAACAATAGAGGAGATGAAAGAAAAAAATATTAATGATAATAAACTGCAGTTCGTTCTAAACTCCAAATTCAAAAATATTATACGAGCCACTAAGTCTTGATATAACTGTCCATTTACTAAGAGATGGAGCCTGACAGAAATAGCAAATAATGCCAGTCGAGTATACTTGCGCAAGTCATAATACTTACTTAAGAGGTGGAGCGGGGACTTAGCACTTGCAGTCGCAATTTCAAAGTTTTGTCAAAAGGATGCATCTAAGCAGAAATCGTGGAGAACTCGACTGTTGAAGTTTGAACCCTCCATTCGCTATCAGAAGGCGCAGTTCTGAATAACTCTTGAATAACTTTCATGATATCTTCTGATATAATATGAGGGAACATTATTTTCGTTCAACTTGTTATATTACGATAGTTGTGTCATTGGGAGGTTTTACAGTATAAATGTCTCGTTTCTACGAACAACTATTGAAACTTGAAATTTTTAGTAGTGGTAAATGGCATCTAATGCTGTGACAGACGCATAGAAGAGTTCTGTTGAATAGGAACAGATAAATCGCTCCGCATCGCGGTATTGGCAGACTTTTGTGTGATAAAAAATGTTGATTCTCGTCTAAGTACAAATTTAACTAGGTCTATCATTGTACACTCTACCCTGTTTCCAAATGTATCATTTATCTTAATCATAGGTTTCCCGGAAGAGATCGCTAATTAGGTAATAAGACCGCCTTTTGTACTCAGTTCCATATTATAATAATGTATCCAGATATTATTTTCGTGTACAATAAAGAGGATTCCGGTGTTGTGGTTGATTACCATGAATGGTGTTTTGTTCTAGCGTATATTGCTACAAATTGAAATCGTGACCTAGAGTGTATGAGGGTGTATACAGTATTTCTAGTTAATAAAATGTTAAACAGCACTGTAACACAAAATTAATTATCACTTGCTTCGGTGAAGGAAAACATCGTGAGGAAACCTGCACACCTTAGAATTCACCATAATGTTCTCGAAAGCGTGTGAAGTCTGCCAGTCCGCACTTGGCCAGCGTGGTGGACTGTGGCCTACACCCCTGATCTCGTGAGAGGAGACCCGAGCCCAGCAGTGGGACAATTATGGGTTGTATTGTAACCATCACTGACCCAATGACTATATACGAACCGAAACCAATGGATGTAGGAACTTTTTAAAACGATAACTTTTATTGTGTATGTGAGCATCAAGAAAGGATTTTGAAAACTCAATTTGTAAAATCTAAAAAAGGAGCTAAAACTTTTGAGGACCCTAAAAGTAAATTTACTTTGATTTATTTGAACCTAGGCATAATTTCTTATTAAGTGTAATTAAATAACTGAACTAACTCTAAACTGAATTAACAATAAATGTATTAAGCAATTTTCGAAGGTTTTGAAGTTATATTTCGTTTGGCGTGTTAAGGAAAAATGTTTACGACACGCGCTCACTGTCACGAAAAAAACGACACCATAAAAGTAGCTAATCATTGTCGTGTCAAGTAATTTTGACAGCTATATTATTCTTTATTATTTACAATTTAATCTATCTTTCATTCAATGTGTTAAATACCTTTTTTCCTATTATAAGTATCGTTTTCTCTGCAAACATAGGATAGGATTTTCGAAAGAATTTCATCTTGTTACGCTAAAGAAGTATTAACTTCTCACGATCGTACATAAGAACACACACGACTCTTTTGCTTTTAAATCCAATATTTCGATTCGCTGACGGGTATTACATAGTCTTAAAATAAATGTTTAAGACAAAAAGCATAACAATGGACGTATCACAATGAGTAGATGCGTATTAAATGTTTTATGACAATAGGAGATGGATCTAGATTCTTACAATACTTATTTTACTACATCTGAAAATAGTCTTAATATTTATTTATTTTCCAGTTATAATCTCAGATATTATATATTTTCTCAACGGAATTTTCATGAAAAGAATTCGCCGCTTTTGTTAAGAGTTTTCATTAAACCTCGGCAAAGAATTGATAGCATATTACCCTTTTTAGCATTTAATTAGTCAGTCCGCGAGTTAAGAGTTTGTTTTGGTTAATTAAAAGCATTACGCCAGCCGAATAGGCAATTAAGAGATACGAAAAATTGCTTTACCGTTTAATGAAACTGTCATTATACTCAAAATTTAGGAGTGGCCGAAGCAATTCACAAAAATGCGGTCAAAAATAATTACTACAAAGATTTTTATAGCAGGTCCTGAATTTTGTCTCATGTGACTTGGCAGTGTTATCTGTCTAAGTTAACTATAATATTTTTTTTGTATATTTGTTTAGTATTAATACCTCTTTGTCGTTCCATTACACACAGAGTAAATACTGTTACGAACAGTGGCTAGTTTAGCATTAAACTACTCTATGTCTTTAGAAAGGAAGAAATTATTTGTCGTAGATACTTGAAAGACTCTGAAATTATAAATGACAGTACAATATTAGCGCTCGCCACTGCTCCATCGCTACATCTCATATAAAGCACGAGGCTTTCAGTTAATTTTATCACTTCGGTAATAGTATAGTAGATGAGAATCGACCTGGACTTAGAATCCTCTAATATTTATGAACTAAGTAGCTTACGTAAAGTGAAGCCACTTAAGGTCAACATGATATTAATAAAAATTAACCGTCTAAGCGTTATAATTCTTTGCCTAAAATGACAAGATGTCTCAAACTACCATGACATTCAGGATTCTAAAGTCGTTTTCTGAATTCTTAATACGTAATAGTAGCATAGAGTCGGAGGTCCATCACTGACTGTACGACTTATGCTTCTGTAGTCGAGAATAAATGACGTTTTGCTATTAATGTGTAATGCGTATGTATTTTTTGTTCCAGGTACTGGATATTGTCATAGATGAGGACTTGGAAGTAGCTGGGCTGAGCACGGCCACTTTGGTAAAGTTATGGTGAAAAATTTCACTTTCATTCTC
Source organism: Calpodes ethlius (assembly GCA_018251375.1). Lineage (NCBI taxonomy): Eukaryota > Metazoa > Arthropoda > Insecta > Lepidoptera > Hesperiidae > Calpodes > Calpodes ethlius. The sequence goes on from DWPA01005261.1 coordinate 5,686, forward strand.
AACTCTCAGGTGTGCAGGTTTCGTCACAATGTTTTCCTACACCGAATCAAGTGAAAATTAACTTGATACATACATATCACTTTTTAAAATTAAAAATGCGTTCAGAATTCGTACGCACGCCCCCACGTTCGGAAAACCAACGTTGAACCACTAGGCTATTACTGCTTGGAACATAGAGTAAAAACCTCGATATAATGTGTCTTCTCGATTTTTAGCTCTTGCCATAAAAAGTAAATCACAGATGAAAAAAGTTTTATTAATTATTAAATTATTTACCCATGTGCTGACACAGGACATTAGTCTGGTAAATGACTGTGAGCAGCTTTTAGTGCTCAAAGAACATGTAAATTTCACTAAACGGTGTTGCGAATGCAGAGCAATCCATCGCCAACTCACATGCATAATTAAGGAACATCTACCTGCCTGTGTGAAACCTCGTTACAAGAAGCTTTGACGTGGTCTTACTAGATTTAATAACTTCCGTTTAAATGTATATATTATCTAACCATGCATTGTTACGTAAAGTGCACCTAGCTGTGCTATATTGTTGCTCTTTGAGTTCACAAATAGCGATGGTATAAAATTTATATTATATACGTCATCGTTGTGTTCTATTTCAATTATAACATTTTTTGTGTTAATTCATAATTACTTTCTAAGGTCACACAGAAACATTTTAAAACTGTGTGCCCTGATGTACTTCTCGATTTCAACTTAAAGTTAAGCCACAAAGTACGGATCAACTTGAAAGAAGTAGACCGTTGACTAGGCTGCTTAATTGCGAATTGGTGCAAGTCAAACCAAGTATCAGATTTTTATACGATGCTTAAAGGACTGTCACTCGACGAAGCAACTGCTACCTAACGATAAGAATCTACTATCCCATATTAAAAATAATTAATCTGAGATTCAATATAATTAAAGTTTATTTGGAGACGAAATGCAGTAGGCTAAATTTTTTACTTATAATATGTGTAACAACCCGAAATCAGACCAGACTGACGAACTGAAGAAGATAGCAGGCTTTTGCTGGATACAAAAGACTCAGAACCGATCTGAGTGGTGCAAATTAGGCGAGGCCTATGTCCAGTAGTGTCCTTCAAAGCTTATAGATGGATAGATAGACATGTATTACAAATATGTTTTACAAATATGTCTAATAAAGAAGTAATCCTTTGTGGGAATAAATTACTTATATACTTGTATCTACACTTTACACTTGTATCTATAGTCAAACTAAAGTAATTACGTAAGTTTAAATAATTACTTGACCAACTAATTCGTAGAGAATTCTGTTTCATCTTGACAGTTCTCATTTCGTTCAAATTCTTAGCATTGAAATAAAAGTTACATCAAATATACATTAACTCCAATTAATTCTCAAAAGACGTATTAAACAGGGTAACATTAATGAGCTGTTAATGAAAATTTAATAGTTTAACGTTGAATTAATCCCAGTAAACTAAGTGCTGTACTTAGCTTAAATCCCATTACCGGCACCTACGCATACAATAAGCAGGAGTGGGGTCCATCAGCTTACCGCCCGAGCTGAATTAGGTTAAGTAAGGCTTACGCTTTTTAAGCACAGACTGTAAACAATGAACATGTGAATATCAAATTAGTGAGCTTGTGTTGCCTTTATTACCTTGTTTAGTAGTCGATGACCCCGCAGCTCAGGTGGTAGTGCTCTTGCAAGGACAAAAAAAGGCCTAGGTTCGAATTCGGTCGAGGTAATTTGTTACTTAAAGATAAATTAATGTTCGCGTGTTGTGGTTTGGGTTGTGTTAGCTTTTGTTTATGACGGATGAATACCTATATACATGTACCTGTTACAAATCTATCATGGAATCGAATGATGTGGTAGTGTTCACATTTAACTTCGGCAAGAAGTAAATCGAAATAGTAAAAAAACTATATTGAACTCTGGAGGAATCGTACCAATAAAAATAAAAATTGAAATGTCGTTTTGTAATTTTCGAGATTATAGTCCACTGATTTTCTATTGCCTCCGTATGGTATTCATGAAAAATTGAAAAGTTCCAAGTTGGTCGGCCCCATTTAATCCATAGTCATGTTATTGATTTTTAAGTATTATTATGTATTTATCTTATATTTTATTACTCGATTGCTAATGAAGAATAATATGTTTTTTTCCATTTCTTTTTCTTAAGTATTTTTTATGGTGAGAGGAAACCCGAACCAAATAAAAAAAATATATATATAGATGTAATAAAGTTCGTCTAGAAACAACACGCTGCGGTAAAGGTTACATAATATATAAGAAGATATATAGATAATATCAGTTGCTGTCTGATCTCAAATGACAACTGTATCTCATAGGAATATTCAGTATACCTACACTTGAGAGCCTAATAACCTATTCCATTATACTTGATGTCCTTAATTTAGTCTTTTTACGACTGTATAAATATTTAAGTCTGAGAATGGAACTTGGCTCTAATGGAAAAAACGATTAGTCGAAAATAAATTATGTTATACAAAAAACCTTGCAAAGCTCTTTGTACGTTACAAAGCCGCCGGTAGCGCTTTCATTGTTTTGTTATTTTTAAATTTACTGAGGTTAGCGAGGTTCCGCTGTATACAGTCTATTGAAAATATTGTTTCGAAATGTGCAACTTTGTTTGGAGTTCTATGACGCTGATCATTTCGAGGAATCATGCATCCTTCTGTTCACGTCATCATTCTATCATCACTTCACTTTGAAGAGGTTCCAGTCGCTTCAATTGGATATATAACAAATAAGGGTCATGTGGTAACTCTCGTATTCTCTGCCCTTGTTCATAAGACACGACGGTACCGAATTACTTAGCTTGCACGGTCTTCTTATTCATGTGCCCTTTAGATTCCCAAAAATGTGCCGATTACTTGGATCGTATGCTCAACTAAATTGAGTTGCTTTTGTTGAAAAACTTGTTAATCATTATGATCTATTATAACGTAACTAGTGGTTTGAACCCTCACATCTTATTTAAAAAAAATACGTACGTATTACTACTTATTTAGCATTTGCTTCCGCGAGGGAACCCTGAACACCCTACAGTTCTCCATATTATTCTTAAAGGTTAAATTTTGCTGTAAATTTATTTTGTTGATCAACACTGTTGTTGTCTCGGTGGATGAGCGGAGTACCTGTAACACAGGTCTTGGACCAAGTACAGGACTCCTGCGAATAGCTTGTATGAATGTGTTTATTCAATAAAACATTTTTAATTTTTTTTCATTATTCTGTAGGTTTGCGTCGACTTGGAAAATATCATATTATGGACCATTTCAAAGTTAACGAACGAGTCCCTCGTGAACGTGTACTCAACTGGAAGATAATGAAGTCACCGTCGTCCTATAATACAGACCTGCTCGCCGAAAAATTGCGCCGAGCTGATGGCCTTAGCGGAGCCGAACTTCTTGACGGCGGAGTCGTCCTCGGGCTCCGCGCGGCGAGCAGCACGCGCGCGAGCCGGCTGCGGCGCGGAGCGGGACGCGGCGGTCGCCGTGGGCGAGGGCGCGCCGTCGAACATGGAGCGCACGGCGCGCGACGGCTCGGGCTCGATGTGCTCCCACGACGAGTCCAGCTTGCCCCCCGCGCCGCCCCCGCCGCCGCCCTCCAGCAACGAGTCCAGCGCGCGGCTGCCGCCATACGGCTCGTTCCTACGAACGATCGTGTCGTCGAGAAAAATAAAGTAAGCGAATTGTCTAGGGAGTCTAGGGAGTAAAAATTAAACCAGTTTGGAAGTGAATTTGTTAGGAAATCATCTGTAGCAAGCTATCATTGAAGGCGGAGGCAGGGAGGAGCGGCGAACGCCGAAGAGAACCGCACCTGATCATGGTGATAACGGAGTTGAAGTCGTCGAGGTCGTCGAGCGGCGAGCGCGCGCCGCCCCCGGCCCCCGCGCCCCCCGCCGCCGGCGCGTCCTCCTGCTCGATGGTCGTCATGTCCGACATGGCCGAATGCGACACGCCCCTGCGAAACCGGTTACCGATGAGTTCCGTTGTCGTAGTGCTAGAGTCACAGTCCCGCTGACGCAGTCACCACGGCTACAGGTAATGACGATATTTCTGGTTTTATAGGAGTAATGTTGTGTGTCTACGCTACAAGCACTATTATATTAGATCTGCGGAGCTGACATGTTACGATATAAATGTTACTTCAATTTCATGTTGAGTGCACGTGTCCATTAAATTATCTGCTACATTTTATTTGATAGCAGTCGGCAACAATCGGAGAGTGTAGCGTGTAGTGGGAGGTACTCCACTGTCGACATAATATTTGATCTTTTATAATATTGAACCACATAATATTAGGTGTTTAATTTTTATTGATATTCTTTAAGTAAAATAAATGTTGAAGTTTTCTATGTCTAATATATATCCCATATAATAAATATAATAATATAATGTGTGTAATAGAAAACCAATCATAATCTTAGATAATTACAATAATCTGTTTATCTATAATCTCTCAATCAGTCAGTAGGTAAAGTAATCACACGAGTACTATGAATAATAGCGTATCAATGTTTTGACAATTGCTCGGCAACAGACCTGTGTTTTATGGTTTTTTACTGTTAAATATTGTATTTTACTGTATATAACAGTACTATTTCACTGCCACTAGTGTTGTACGTTATTAGCTGTACTTAATGTAAAAATACTGTTAGTTTATATATCATTAATGAACATAACTGTTAAGAAAATAACAAACATTTAGAGCAACTTTAAAACATACACAATAATATATCAATAGATACAGTAATGATTTTTTGATGTTTTGGCAACATATGTCTGTATTGAATTGGGAAATTAGTTCGTCGAATCATGTAATCTGTTTAGCTAGTCAAGTATTATGTATTTAAATACATATGGCCAATAACTCGCCTAATTGATTAGTCCGATATATTTCAATACAAAATTTATGAAGAACAATGAAATTGTAGAAGTAACTTGGTCCTTCGAGCCTTCGCACGTATTAGGAGGTAAGCGCGTACGTACGATCTGGTTGCGCGCGTCGCGGCGGCGATGCCGAGACGGTCGCTGTTGGCGCGCGCGGCGGGCCCCGCGCCGGCGCCCGGCTCGCGGTACGCCAGCCGCAGGGACGCCGCCGTCTGCTCCACCTCCTCCAAGGTGGCCGCGCTGGCCGCCGCTCCCGCCTGCGACACGAACGTATACATCACCATCACCTACTACACTTCTATCGCTTCTATGAATGATTAGTATTAATTACGGAAGCTTCACATCCTGTTATTATCAACGAAACAGTAATATTTATAAATATGAACACGATTAATTGTCTAGAGTCGCGGATCTTAACCCCAGCCGCGGCAATTATTTGTATTAGCTGGCACCTATATGAGTGTACGTCCGTCTTCATATCAAATTGTCCCTGCATCTGTATGGTGTAATCGTACATCTGCTGCGGTCAACGATTTGCGCGACACGAACGACACCTTTTCTTTCTATCGAGCTATCGTCATACCTTCAGTCGAAAGACAAGCTTAAAATTAATGCGTTAGTTTAGGCGCACTTCAACGCAGGCGTGAGCACTAGCGCGCCGGTGACGCGGACCTGACGAGGGCATTATTAAAGTTCGTTAGAGCTTACATAAACTGTTAATATCGACCACTATTCAGAAAACTTATATCATCTGTGTATCGGTAAATGTCTCAAAACGAAAAAAATGTGCACGTAGGAAAATGAAAGTGGCCAAAATATTTTTCTTTTATTCCAGTATTTAGTTAAACTTCATAATTACGAAAGAAATAGATATTAAAAAATAAATCTTAACAGTTAAATAAATAAAGGGCCTTGTCTTTAATTTTTGAGGTCAATGCATTTGTATTCTCAACGGGCTAGTTGGCATCGACCTGGACGAAAATTGTTGGTCCCTCGTTGATATTTCCATGGTTGGAGTATAATGTTAACCGCTCTATTATCAGGTGACAAACAAACCACGTCATGAAATTGGTCGTCGTCGCAAAAAAAAAAACACAAGAGGCTTCCCGACCGGCATCATCCTCGGAGACATTGCGATTTCTTATTTTTTTACCCTATCAGTAGGATAAATATGTACACATGACACACTACAGGTTTCTAGCTGTTCTTTTACCTGCAAAAAATCACTAAACGAAGCCATAGAAGTGCGGCAGACGAAAATATAAGGGTTACTTGTTCTACGGAGTCCTAAAAATCTCCGCCGCTGAAATGTTTCTAAATCTGCCGCTGAGCCACTTTTCCAAACAGAAAAACAATGTGGTCACGTGTCAGCGCGGTCACGGGGCGCGGGGGC
>DWPA01005262.1:0-11984 GCA_018251375.1 Calpodes ethlius
TTTCTTAAAATAACTTAAGGAATTTGAGAAAATGTCGAGATGTCCGCCAGTCTTGTGTAATTTTGGATCATTGGTAGAATATAATATTTACTGAACAATATAAATACGCAAAAAACAAGCAACATAATAAAAAGAGAATACTGAAATACACTTTTAATATTAACAACGCTACAGAAATCGGCAACCAATAACACAAACATGTAAATCAAAGCGTACCACGTAAATATCGTTTTAAATAAATTAAGCGTCGCTTGTGAAATAAATTGCAAATTCACAAATTACGTATACTAATTAAACGACGCATTTTCATCAACGCATGAAGAGTTAATTAAATATTATATTCTCTTAATTAAATACAGTCAAATTATTCAATTCATTTCCTGGTTCCTTAAATCTCGTGAGGCAAAAGTAAATTAAAAGTCAAGACTGCTTGGATATGAGTTTCGTACAACCTTAAGTAAGTCATGTATATAAACTTGAGTAACAAAGTAAACTCCCTGGGAATTATTTGCTGCTTCTTCAAAACCACTCATGTTCGTACGTTTAGTTTTCATTCGAAATTTCATTCGATTGAATCGTTATTTTTTCCGGATCGTGATTAAAACGATTCGTTTTTTTAGTAGCAACTGGATGCATTTTATGGCTATAATCACATGTTCACGGCCCATAAAAAATTATACGACCATGTCAAAAAAATACAAATCCATAACCCATCCGTAATTGTTAATACATACTAAAACAATATGGTTTAAATATATGAACATCTATTTGTCTTTTACGAATCGTTATGAGTACCGAGCCGTCAATATCTAATGAATGATGGAATGCGTCATCACGGATTGGTTGAAACCATGGCATAGTTTCGGCTTCAAAACTTGATTTAAAGAACCAACGATTACAATTGCTTACCATTTCATTTCATTCAATAAAAGTTAACTTGGCTAATACATAAACATGATAGATTTCATCATCATCATCATGTTATCAACCATCACTACTCGTCTCTCTAAAATAGGATAGGATAAGAGAATAATGTCTTACGATTTCCTCACGTGTCCCGGATACCTATACCACGTTACACGTCATAAATCTTAGATAACCTAGATTCCAGAACAAGCATATCAGACCCGGTGAACTACATAGGGGACCATTTTGATTATTATTATTTATTAAAGTTATTTAAAACCCATATCGATACGATTTTAACGTGGTTTTGTACAAGAGGATATCGTTCAAGTCCAGCATCTATCTTTTTTTTCACGCGCACTTAAACGTTTTTCATAACATTTTTATGTTAATATTGTACAGTCTGCCAGTCCGTATTTGGCCAGCGTGGTAAACAGTATCCCTTAAATTGACCAGGAATATCCTACAGTTTATCAAAACTATGGGACTTGGCGACCAGATCTAATTCTCTAACGGGTACAATAGATCAAATTTGGTCGCAGTGGCCTTGAGTCCCTTGCCAGGGTCAACAAATAAAATAAAAAAAAAATCCTTTAAATTGTAAAAGTATAACCAAGGACAGATATCAATGGGTACAAATAGTGATATTTCAACTATAAATATAAAGCTATACATGATAACAGCCATGAATGTTTCAACGGAACAGTAAATAGACTCAGCTTTGCTATGTTAATTGCAAGCATAAACTTAACTAAAATACTTGCTTTTGGAAAGCTTTCTGTTTAGCACGCTAAATTTAAGCTTAATTATGTTTGTTAGTAGCAATGGTTTACAACTATTTAGATTATAATAATATTGTGGCGAACCACAAATTTGGAATAATACGTATTATTTCTAATACAAGTGCATAAACGTGTTTTTAAACCGCATATTTGTGGCTTTTCCATAATATTTTGGACTAATAAATGGATACATGCACGATGCTAGCATATATCTATTGTTAAAGGGGTTCAAATGTTATGAATAATGATTATTCATCAATCTCTGCACGAGAAAACGTCATATAAAAGTCTCCATCTATCTAGCAGCCTTTTAAAGTCCACTTAGTAATAAGGACATACATCTAAGTGTCCATACCTAGGAATATTCCACAGACTTCTCAATACGCTTGCAATAGCCACGTGTACAGTACCTTCACGTTCCCTTTCCTCACGTTCAAGGCCCATGATGAGTAAACGCGCCAGACGGTGGTTTTAAATCATTTCGTAACACGAACAAACGCACTTAGTTCAAACAAAAATCACGTCGGAATAGCGAACAAAATTGCAGCTTGGAACTATGGGTACGGCTAACTATCGTATAAATTTATGAAAAACAAATCTGGTTAGTTTCATCCTAACAACATGTGTACAATGAAACCATATTGAATGGCACGGTGCAAGAACTAAGACGATAGCGGGAAATACTTTCATTTACTTATGTTTGTACGAAGTCTTTGTCTACTCAATCCGTAACGATTTTAGTGCTGGGAACTTCATCACAATAATATTCTCTTTTTAAAAACTAACAAACGCTCATACTTCTGACATCTTCTACTTTTTCCTGACATCGTCACATGGTCATATTGATACTACCACGGGCCAAGGATACTGTGACACACTTTTCAAAGAACCTAACACGGTAACGTAGTAAAAATACCTCTAATACAAGTTCATTTCTGGGTTTATTCGATATTTGGCTGAAAGAAGCGCAAAGAACAGGCAATGTACAATTGCCAAGTTTTCAAGGCCATACTAGTACAGATGTTGACCATAGATAGTTCATTTATTATCTTTTTCAATTTCTTTGAAGCGAGTAGATAATAATACTCTTTCCTTCTCTTCTCTTTGAAAATATACTTACGTTCACGAGTATTACCGCAACAAGCTGAACCTAATTCAATTTCAGTTACATTACAACTTTATTATTGGTACAGTGAGACAGCATTTTGGAGATTATTTTTAAGTATCTTAAAGTAGTAAAAAGTACATTAAAGAAGAAAGAACAAGTACAATATTAAAGAAGAAACTTGTTACAAAATTGAATCTTGAAAGTTTTACAGACCAAAATCGCCATCGCTTGCGACAAGAGTATACTAATATTGGCTACGTATCTTAATCTAAATTTCCATTATGTTGGCCTGTGTTATGGCTCGGCAGGGCTGTACGAACGGCTAGAAATGCCTACAATAAAATTCTCAGAAATACCTAATACTCGTGCAATTACGCATTTTATAATATTTCGCAGGATAATGATCATAATTTATTACGAAAACTTCTAAGAAGTTCCAAGAGCATTCTGAATCTTAGAGGATCCGGGTTGTGTCTTAAAATATTAGGAATTATCTGGAGTTTCACGATAAGGCCCGATATTAGGAATTAACGCCACGTAGCGATTTATAATCTGTGCTAATATTATAAAGTGAGGGCTTATTTTCTCAGTTGCAAACTACGTAAAAAATGAACATCAGATACACGACGATTGAAAAATTCTTTCACTTACGAAATGTACTTTTCGGAACGTTATATGTCACTTCATTATTATTTCGGAGTGCGCTGTGAAAATAGTACACGTTAAACAAAAATAACATGTTACCAAATTCCTCGTAACAAGTTTTAAAAACATTTTCGCGACATACTTCATTCATTTGAAAGAAACAAGATTACCAGGAAAGTTTTCCATGCGTTTTAAAAATCTCTACTTTATTTTGTCCGTATATGTTTCTATCGTGTATTGCAAAGTGGACCTCATTTTTCCTAGACCGCCTTCTTGCAAGCGACAATTATACGAGATGGTAATAAAATTCGAAATTTATCAAATTACCCATTTTCAAAACTCCCAGAAATTTTCCAATTAAAACTACCAAATGAACGGACCAATACTTATTTCTTATACAGAAATAACGACTAAAAAGTCGTTAATCTATTTTAAACAATATAGTGTTAATAGATATATACATAGTACGTTTATTATCGTAAGTCTTCGAGCATATTTTTCTTTTTTCGATATAATATATAAATTCATATCTTAGGAGTTAGTGCAAAACACTCAGGTAATAAAAATAATTATTAGCGTTTGAACCTAGGCAAAGTCGAGGCGGGCCGCTAGTATAATACATAAAGATTAGAAAAATACCAAAGACTTAATAAATCTCGACGTTAATAATTACAAAACCTGTCGACACTTCATTATTCTTACTTGTCAGCAGTGATTTATTTTATAGTGTTACATAATAACGCAAGCAATAATTACTTGTGAATATTGTCGCTGCGACATTGCGACTATTCACTTCCCAACATCGTTTTTTAGAAATATTGTCTTGCTATTTTCGAACGTATGAATAGACAAAACATTCTATAACCTTTCCGTATCGCAAAGGTTACTTTTTCGTGTTTCTTCACACGTACGACATCGGCACGGCAAAACAACGCAAGAAATAAGAACCCGCGAATATTGTCGTTGCGACATTGCGATTACTCGTTTCCCAACTTTATTGTGCGACAATTTGTCGTATCGTAATCGTACGTGACATAAAACATTGATAACCTTTCAGTATTGTAATAACGATCTTCAGACGTAATAGTGGAGATGTAAGTGACAGAGTATTGCAGAAAACAGATCAATCGGTTTCTAAAGACAAAGTTGCAGTGACGTCATTTGGCGTTACACTTCGTATCATTCGTCTATGAAACCGTTTAACTGTTTACTCGGCAGTGAATTGAATGAAAAAAATTATGCCGCCAAAAAACTGGATATTTCCAGTTAATAACAATTGATTTATACACATTTTCACACGTTTGTTTGTCCGTGACTATGTGTACAAGAAATGAATAAAATCCATTGGCTCATATCCAAAATAAAATTTCCGACATAATGTATCACACCGTATCGCTATTGACGTAACATAACAAGTAGGGTTTTAAGCTCTATAAACTATTCGCGATAAGGGATAAATGAAAATGAAGTGCACGTTTATCGCCACTCTTGTACACGATTTACACCAACTATTTGAAGAGATACAGTCGAAAAACGGTCACGATACAGTCGCAATAATGTCGCACTAATAAATAATGCACACACTAAAGCCCCACACTAGGATTCCTTGTGTCATTGGTGCCATCAACAACACACTAAGACAAGAACACAGATACCCAGACTAAGAACAACATTTTAAACTCATTAATACAGTCTCGATACAGTATAAAAACGGTTGCGATGCGATCACAATAGTACTTATAAATAGTGCTACTCACTATATCTCCACACTAGGATCATTTGTGTCAGGGGTGTTATCAGCAAACAACACACAAATACAAGAACACACATACTCAGACTAAGAACAAAAATTTAAATTTCTGCGTCGCAGGGATTCAAACCCATTTTATCATTAGTTTTACCATAACTACTTATTTCACGTTGATTAATACGTTTGTACATGAGCTAAACAAATAACGATGAAGGTGCTTATTCAAAGTTACTGGTCTAAAAATGATGCTACATTTCGTTTACGTATACCCGCGGTGATCGTAATAGTTATAAAGCTCAGTATAAATTCAGTTTATAGACCATTTTAGTCAACTCGGATTAAGAAAACATCCAAAACTACGCGAATGCTAATGCAATGTCCCAGCGAGACATGGTGACTGAATAAAATCTCGCTTTTTACGCCCAACGGCAGCCACAAACCATTACCTTTCGTGTTTACTGAGAGACTTATTGTTATGTCTACAATGTTTGTTACTTATTTTAAAGAAATAATCGTGTATCATTTTAATAATAGCTTTGGACTTTATAGTATATTGTTACGTTCGATACATTATTCATTAAAAGCCAGGGCAGGTTTAGTACGATTAGAGAACCTAGTCCATGTTTCCAATGCGTTTCTCAATATTTTATCTATCCATTATCTTCAAATGAAGCCCAAAGATATATACACAACATTTATTGTGTATTTCTTTTTAGGGTTATTTTTTAAATAGTAACTTTTGTTTTCATGCGTATTATTTATAATTTGGGGAATATAATTTGAGCTTAATATATTTTTGTTCTTTTACGCTTAATATTTTATCAAAATCCAATTCCATAATACCACGATTTTACTCCTTTAAGAATCCACCGTCTCAAACTCGCTTTTAAATCACATTGGTGGTTGCCTTAAAGTTATTTGCTGTAACATAATTGAATTAAGGTATCGTCAGTGGTAATGCCCTCATAAATAAATAACTCTTTAATCAATAAATAACTCTGTGCAACTGACTGAATATTAAACGCTTATAACTAGAATATTCATCTGTTTTGTTACTTCAAATAACTGCCAGGAGAGGCTTGTACGATGTGGGCCACTAATAAATCGAATAAATAACAACATTCGTTTATAACACTTGGTTTTACAAACACGATCCGATAAATAAATACAGAGTTGTTTCTGCAAAAGGCACCATCGGTAAAATTTACTTCAAAGTGCTTCAGTCAACTAGTAACCTCGTTACGTTGTCAACGATAAAGCTTTGAACAAATATTGTTGAATGTTACTCACATTGGAACCTACATGTACGTTGTGTAAATGTTTCTCTAACAGAAATGCTAGATTTTATTGACTAGTAATTCAACTTTCCTGAAATTGAAGAGGCTACCGTGAAGTACCTTCATATCTGGAGGAGCTCGAATCGTTCTCCGTTATCCGAAAGCGAAATCAACTTGAAAACTGGCATAATAAAATTGTATTATAATAAAATTGGTTAGGACGGGAGCGATTATTTATCCAGATACATAGGGCTCCGACCCTAAGCCAAGATTAGATAATCTACTTGTTCGATTACTTTGCTAATCTGCAAAGAAAGTAATCGTGATTGATCTTGTAAATACGAAGTCAGTTTTTATGGTAAATAGGCGAATAATTAATAGATAAGCCATCTGATAAAAAGTTGTCATCATCACCTAGCAATCTAGCAGCTAAAAAGAAGAGAGGAGTTAAATACAGAACTAACAGACCGGACTCGAGAATTCTTCATAAACTATTCATAACTTACTCCTCATAAACTATTTTAATTATCGAATGCTCTTTTCATGTTCCATTAAATTTAATTTTTATATCAGTAGCACTTAACATCGTGTGAACTTTAAGTAATGTGAAGCTACTTATGTTTGGCGCCATATGTCATTAAAATTGCTGGCAGACACCCAACGCACCATGTATGTCATAATTCCTCAAATTATTATCTTTGTAAGTAATATTCATTACAGAATTAACATATCCCGAGATTTTTCAAGATCTCTTTATATAACTGCATCTTTATGTCCATTTAGCTCTTTTTAAAATTAGTCTACGTTCATTGAATCTGGATCTGTTTTATACTGAAGCTGCTTTCATTATAAATAACCATCTAACGTTTAGATAAGCTACCCTAAAAAAAGAGATTACCTACAAATATTAGTAACATAAAAGGATTTATTGACGTGTTACTGCCTAAGAAAGAAAAAAGAAGGAAGAAGGAGAAAGTACTGCTTTATTAATTCCTCACTCAAAACACAAGACATTGTTCAGTGACTAACTCAAGCAAGAGTAGTGGCCTTGAAGTCCTCATTTGGAACTTTCGAGTCATTTGCTGGCTAACCCAATAAAGCGATTTGAATGGAGTCCACGAAAATATTTTGACTAAATATTATCATTGGTCATATGATGCTTACACATTTCTACTTCTGCCCCTTATGATGCTCTAGTCTGCTGGCATGGTATTGGATTAGCATTCTAAACGATTTTTATTTTTGGACTAGGAAAATTTTGATGACGCTCCTTAAGTATCTAATGTCAAATGTAAGCAGTGTTGACCTATTACGATGCTTGGTCTGCAAATTTGTCTGCTGATAACAGAAAACTTGATATCATGATGTAAATTGATTTACAACTTCCTTCTTAACTAGCAACTCTTCTGATGACCGTGGTGGTACACGTGAGTTTACAAAAGCTGCAAGTGTGATGCACCTAGTTTTGTCACCCAGTGGGAGGAAAATTAGATTTTTTGGAATCTTAAATGGTAATTTTTTTGAGAACTAAACTTTTTTACTAAACAAATTTACTAAACACTTATGAAATTTTATGGACTACGGTATATAGACACTCGTAGACAACAAGATGCTTAAGTTGCAGATACCCACTTCCTTGTTGACACCCATGACAGTGTCTACAAAACAAATCTTTGCTACAAATCCCCGTCTAATGCAGGTCTGATGAACATTCACAAATAAGACATCACAAACAAATAAGACGCAGTGCAAACATTTTGTTTCCCTCATAAATATTTGTCACAATGTCACTGGTGAAACATAAAAAACCTTGAAATTGGATCAAGGACTGGGATTTCTCTACGGTTTCAGCAGTTGGAACCCGCCCAAGGCATTACGATCGAACAACAATCGCGACTGAGACAGAACGACTATCTATTTGTTATCGGTGCTTCGATGTTCAATTTTATGGAAATAGAATGTGGCACTAAGCTTCTGTGAGCTTGAATTTTCCACGATATATTGATCATACGTCACGTGCGTTCTATAAATCTGGGCGGTAGTGGATGGCCTTGTTAACACAAGTTCTCTCGCTGTTTGCTTTTGTTAAAGAAAACAGATTTAGAGCACCCGATTTATACCAAGTTATTTATTTATTTATATTTTATTAACCCCAAAATAAGTGGTATTCGTTAGTCAACCTTAAGAGTCTGAATGAGTATGAATATTATTGAACATAAAATTTATCACGTAATGTTGTAATGACCAGCTCTAATAACTGGAAACTAATGGTCACCAATAAAATAATTTTAATATCCAGCGACAGACTTAAGTGTTTATGGTTAGGTACTTTTTGGAAATTTGGAATCTATTGTATCTGAACTAGACTGCAAAACTGTGATGTTTATAATAAACCGGCCAATCCCGGCCGCGATTCGCTGTTGCCCAAAAATATCGTAGCAAAGGTTACCATAGCAAACGGTTACCATAACAATGTCTGAGATTATTTTATGAGTACCTACTTGTGGCCAGATTACATTGTATAACTTTTTTTACAAGAATTTTGAATTGATTTACAAAAAACCTAAAACCCTGGACATTAACGTAGTAACTAGCCATTTATAATCTTTGAAAACTTGATTCATACATACAATATCATCTTATAGTAAACGACAACCAATAAAATCATGTTTACTATTGATTTTAAAAATCGACCAAAGAAATACTTCATTAATTAATTTTATTTCAAAATTACTCTTTTTTCACTTAAAAACCAATCTTGATTCGTTTTTATATTTTCTGTGACACGTGAAATCTTATGACAATATTTATACATTCACGAATGGTAAAAATGATGTACAATAGCCAACGCTAACCGACCGAGTTGCTCTGCAAAGACTGATTAAAAAACATCTAATTTCAACCTAAGATGCTGCAAGGATAAGACGGTAATTGGAAAAACAAAATTAGAACAAATCTAGACTCGTTTTAATATCGTTTTTCTAATCACCGTCGTATGCATTTTAGGTTGAATTTAGATTGTTATAAAATTAATCTCTCCACCACCACTCCGCCAGTCAGTGCGGACCCTAAGTCATAAAAATATGATTCAGTCATTAAGAATGGTCAAGACAAGGTAAAGCACGATTTGTCTCAAATATTTGATTCGATCGTCAAATTATTCGTCAAATACAAATTCGTCTTTAACGTATCTTTACGATACAAAAAATTTCTAAATAATTCGGTACATGCACAACCTACGAAATTGGTTTTATATGTCAATATCCAATATCTAAATATACATCAAAGTCCACTTACAGTAATCAGTTTTGAATCGATTCACCAACGACCCATACCCTAGAGATTACAGGCGTAGTAAACTCAATTCAATTACCTTCTGGAATAAATAGGTATTTAGAAATCGTTAAGCCTTGGAGCTAAATTCACAATACGGTTTTACGGCTGAATGAGTACCACTTACTCCTGGTTAAGCGTTGATTGCTTTTCTCGCTGAAACTATTAAGAGTCCTATTCCTATGACATAAGGTTGTTTGTTTATAGAGTTTATTCGTTTTTATGACGATTTAATTTGTTTTCTTATCGTTTCTTGCGTTGTATCATTAGGTACTTCTTGAAAAAAAATTTTTTCTGACGATACCTGTGGTATTACCGCTTGCTATACCGATCATTTGGTACCATCAGTTATATAAATGGTGATAACACCATCAACAAATACATAAATATTTGTAACTATACATGATTTGCGTTTGCTACGAAATCTTGGCTAATCCATTTCTAAGAATAAAAATAAATATTCAAATGTAACTTAAAGTGCATAAGGTGAATATGAAAATGAATTTAACTAAAGATGATTGACAATAATTAATATTAGATACTATTTATAAATATCAGTCAATATCATTTGAAGCATCAATGGATTACTAATTTTAAATAATATATATAGAATATATTTTCAATTTACTTTTAAAATAATGTAATAGAAATACATTAAACATTCGAAAGAAACAAAGAAAGAATGCGTTTATTTCGTTGCAATTACAACTGTATAATATGCCATGACATTGGTATTCACAAGTCATAATCATAGTCACAAAAAGGGTAATCATAACTCATGATTTCTTACTCTGTGTGGATATATTTGAAGAATGATTAGCAGTTTTTTTATGAGCAAACATTGCCATACCTACATATTTCTCCATCACGCTACCCTTTCATCGTCGTTTCAAGAAAGCAATACAATTAAAAAAGTTTTCTCTTCCCGCGGAAACTACGCAAAGCGAACGTTACAGCTGAGAACTTTCTTTCATTAAACAGGCATACATTCATAAGAAAAATGTTCTGAAATCAACCTCCAAAGAGACTATTGTTTTCTTAGAACATTCTTTGAGAATAATATCAGCGGGAATGTGCATTGTCTCTTTTATAACAAAGCTGATAACTGTATGTATAATTTTATTCCATCGATGACATTTTCAATATTACTTATTTTATTTATATATCATTTTACTTATTTTATTATATTCAATATTATTGTAATGAATATGTCGTCCAATTGGTAACTTTGCCTGAAATTTTATCACAAATAAACATATAAAAATCGACAATGCAGTGCAATAATAAAAACGTGATGAAATATGTATGTATGACCCAAACCAAAGTGAGAAATAAACGCTTAAGCTCACACAAATATCTATTTGATGTGGCGACGATACGGTTCAAACTATTCTGGTCGCTTCAATAGATTTGGCAAGGTAGCCTTTACCAAACTTTTTTACTAAAACTACGCTCCATATTCACGGAAAGGAATGCAATAAGTAGCGCCATCATGCGGTCAGCTGCGGTAACTAAACACGAAACTTCTTTCATTTCGATCAGTGATTATTTCAAAGCTCAGACTATTTGAAGCCACAAAGCTGTTTAATTAAAATAGTTATTTAATTAGAATAGTCATAGTCAGTTTACGGATAATTGAAATGTTCCGTTAGAGCCCTGCGCCCTGGCGCAACTTTGACACATGCTACACTGGTATATTTTCCGTTTGAAATCCATGGCATAACTGAGTCTTTTTTATTAAACTTTGCATCGAGAGGTAAATACCTCGTTTGTTATATATTGGCTACCAGATATATTTTTCTTTCCATTTCAAAAGAAAATGTTGGTTTACTCTAACCTTAATTCTATTTTACTTTTATTAGTTGTTTCTTCTTCTAATTCAAGAAGTTATTTTACTCTTTTGCACATATTTTCCTATACACCAGGTCCTTCATTTAAGGAACCATTAATTAAAACGTATTTTAATCCATTCCAACGTATCCTTATAATTATTCTGTACATAAATATTACTTTTAGGTTCAGAAGTGGAATTTTATTAAAAAAAATACTACTCTTGAGTCTGAAGCGATATTTTAATTAAAAGAACAATTTTATTAACACCTGATGTTAATCACAATTTAAATAAACTCAAATTACGTTACAAACAATCCACAACGCATAAGCAACCAAAAGTACTTCACAAT
>DWPA01005263.1:0-11984 GCA_018251375.1 Calpodes ethlius
TAAGATTTTGACCTTTATAAAGATTTTGTTGTAACGTGTTTACAAACGTATGTATATGTATATAAGGTCCAAAATCACTCTTGTAAATTGTTTCATAATAAGTTATCGACGGACGTGTACGAACATAGAGTGCAATATATGCAGGTTTTCAGTAATAAACATTGACCAGTACCGCCATTAGTAGCAACAAATCAATTTTTCTAGATGAATTGGCGCACACTACTCCACGGACGCAATCGACATAAGCAGATATGGCCAATAATTTCGCGCGTTAATTAACACATTAACTCTTAAATAAACGGGAAGATTTATATACAGTAAAATTGTATACAGTTCTATTAGTAGCCAAGCTTTCAAAGTCGCATTCGGGCATTGTATGTAAAGTATGTTTGTTTGTTTGTTAGTATCTTTATGGTATGATTTTTGGTGTGAAGAT
The DNA here is from genome assembly GCA_018251375.1 of Calpodes ethlius. Lineage (NCBI taxonomy): Eukaryota > Metazoa > Arthropoda > Insecta > Lepidoptera > Hesperiidae > Calpodes > Calpodes ethlius. The sequence continues at coordinate 437 of DWPA01005263.1, forward strand.
AGTCGGATGGCCGAAGAGTACTATAGGCTACTTTTAATCGAACATCTTATTTATGTTGGAAAATCCATTACCGTGTATATTTACGTCAAATAAAAGACAGCGTTTAACAACAAAGCGTTGCCTAGCAATCAATGATAGAAAGGAATCGACAACCATTTTATTTAATTATTTATTTTTAATCACGGATGAAGCTGCGAGTAAAATCTAGTTGACACTCAGATAAAGCAGGTAACGCGTTAGGAGCAGATGTAACTGTGACGTAACGTATCAATTTTCCGAAGTATCCGAACTAAAGTAAGTATCCGAAGACGATCAAATTTTTGCCACATGCATCACCATCTAATATCGTTTACAGAGTTATTGACGTATCAGTGCCTAGAGCAAGCTTTAATAAGCAGTGGGTATAATTTAACCTAACGTATGGACGTTACATTGAACCGACCATAGTCCGGAGCTTTGGAGGAATATTAAATCACTATCGTTTGAAATTTCACTTCACAATTTCAGATCAACAGCTACAAAATGTTTTCGTTGCGACCTTGTTGGGGTGCACCGAGTTTGATTTTCAGAATAGTCGCTTATTTGTTCATAGGTTATCTTTGTGATGTGTTTTTGTCTAAGACTTAGTAATCCCAGTTTAATAATAAGTATATCATTATTGTACCCCATATTATATATTAATCTGTGTATATAAATAAGGATGTTTGAATATATATGACATCGATGAATTCAGAAACTATTTGACCGATCATTATGAAAATTGGTATGTATATGTATTTACTCTGTAAAGTTTCGACTTTATATACTGGTTTATACTGGTTATAACTTTCCGTCTTTATTCGTAAATAATAATTTTAGACCAAACTTTAAGTTATAAGTTTTCACTTCTCTCGGCGGTCCCCATGGATGCTGCGTTTTTGTATTCTTATTCAATTAGGGATACCATCCAAATTGAAGCAAGGTCGAGGTACTTTAACTACTATTCCCTGATGTATGATTATCCGATATTGATGTAATTTGTGTGTTCCACGAATACAGCACCATCGGGAATAGCGTGAGGTAATTTCTGTCGGTACATGATCTTTCCTCAACGGAATATATATAGTAATGGTTTCAAGTATTATTCAGAATTGAGACAATTTTATTTTGTACTACGACGATCTTAAAAGCTTTGAAGATTCCGGATTTTAATATTATCATCATCATCATTATCGCAACCCATAACTGTCGCACTGCTGGGCTCGAGATCCGATTCTCCTCACACAATGTGAGGGGTACAGGCCATAGTCCACCACGCTGGCCAAGTGCGGAGAGGTAGACTTCACACATCTTCGAGAACATTATCGAGAACTCTCAGGTGTGCAGATTATGCAGGATAATTAACTTGTTTTTTTTTTAAATTAAAGATGAATGTAAGATTCAAACTCACGCTTCCACGTTCGGGAAACTAACGTCCGATCCACTAGACTTAATAACTTACTTTTTTTATTAATAAATAAGTAATAAAAAAATAACAAATTTTAATAATAAGGAGGATTTTAATAACTAACGTTAAAATGATTTGGAATTGACGCTTGCACTTTTATCTACACTGAAGCAGGGTCGGATTTGCCTTAAACTTCCATAGCAATGAGGTAGTTGTGCTAAGGACTGAACTGGTAATGATTCTCGTAACTTCAAATATTATTTACTCGCAACCCATCCTTTGAGAAATAATGCTCCGCATTTACAAGTGCTGTTCTTCGGGTCTTTCATTTAAATATCGTATCACATTTTGCTTTTCTTTGTATTTTTACCCGGTGGTTACAAAAGTTTTCAAATATTATGGATTGATAGATTATTAAAATTTCTGTTAGTAGTTTTAGAGTGATGGTAGAATAGGAGGTACCTATTCTCTACCATATCTGAGTAGGTACTCAGAAAGACTATTTCATTAAATCCACGGGTAGACTTGAGTTTGTAAATTCATATCTTTTTTCTATTTTCATATGAATATCATGGACGGAAGTGATGAATCGTAACTATGATATATAGTCATTTTTCTTGAATAAATAAACCATAGAAACCATATCATTTCTATGGGAAGATCTATTACAATGTATATTTTAGGCAAATTAAAGAAAGTGCAACAATAATGCATTGCCTGGCAACCAACGATACGAATGATTCGACAACCTTTATTTGGATATTCTTTTTACCAAACGAGCGAAACCGCGGGTAATATCTAGTCAAAAAATAAAACATCAAAAACATCCTCTTAAGTGAAGTAGGCAGCATATTTTTCAATGGATCCACTTAAATATTATTGCGGTAAAAATTATTGAATACTCGTTCAAAGTATGCCTTTCCGAGTGTAAATTTTCAATCCCTTGACAACCTTTCACAGAAGCCTACAATTACGGCAATCAGAAAGGAAATCGGCTCGTATGACGAGTATTCTGTTTGAACTGAAAAAGGAAAAACTTTTCAATTAGGACCCTTTGTAATCCTGAGTATAAATATGTTTTACGAATTGATTTTGGTACCGATTTGTAAATGGATTTGAATTCATAGTAAAGAATAATCTTTCTTAAACATAACATAATATTTTATTTTACAAAAATATGATCTTATTCTAAACTTATCCAATAAGTATTAGATAATGAATGCTGCGTTTAAATGAGATGCAAATATCTATACCAACTAGAGTGTACTCGTATTATGGCTATTATAACACCACTTTCAAAGGTTGTAGTTATGTAAAGAAGCGTAATTCACAAAACTTTACTTTTAAACATGTGATCATGATGATTCATCGTCACTTATTTTCATTTAGGATTATAATAAAGTCTTAACTTATACCTGAACTTACACCAGGGGTAATAGTCAAGTTCGATATATTTTTTAGTTTGATAAAATATTCTGTCGGCCATGTATATCAGCTAAAGGTAAAAGAAACGCAAAAAGATAGAAAGTAATAGCTCTGAGGTCCTCAGCCGGAATACGATTAGACGTCTGACGGGTGATTGAAGTAAGAGTGGGGTAGAGAGTCATTTTTACGGAAAAAAAATTATACAAGTCAACGTTAAAGAATTAATAATAATGTGGATATCGTTATCCTGAAGCGCAGCCCTATTATCAAGCTTGACTGATTTCTGTCGCCTTTTGCAACATTCTGGCTTACTCTTCTTTATATGAAAAAAAATGTGTTTTTTTATTTCAGTAATTCACGCAAAATAAACCAATTAGTATTCGATTTAATTACACAGACAAGTGAATGAATCAAAAAGAGTACCGTTTTTCATAGAATGTACGAAGGGCTTAAAAATTGTATTATACGTTACCGAGGCTGTATTTCTATATCTGGACTAAGGGGGCATACTTTGACCGTCTACTTATAAAAACCTATTAAAATAACCATTCAAATGCAACCAAAAAATTATATCCAGTGCAGACTATTTGTGAACTCTGTAGAGCTCGCGATCGCAGACAAGAGGCACTACACCGATCATGATGTTGAGTTTCACGAATTAAATATTACACGCTGAAAACTCTAGCAGTAGGTACAGTACTCCACCATTGAGACTAGTTTTAATCCCGGTCTAGTTTTAGACCCGGTTCGCTGTAAATTATGGAAATATTTGACGTCGATGTTAAATGAATCGTCACGTCATTGAGAAAATACATTTTATAGTTCCTCGGTTGCTATATAGAAAATTGCATTGCGATTCAAAAATGGAAGACTGATTTGGTTCACCAATAAATTCTAAAGGAAGAATAGTGGTGGTAGAAATCGGTGATTACCGCTGTGTATCGCATCTTCACGTGCACGGCATATGACATATGCGCAAATGAAGTATAATATCTATTCACGTGACGTGAATAATTCGTTATAGAGTACTTTACTAATACATTTCATAATCGATATAAATATAGTATGTAACTGTGTAAGCTTATTTAGGAAAAAAAACGTAAAATAATATTAAAATTATCTTTTAAACAAGATGGTACTTTAATGGGTTTTTATATACTTTTATTATAGGGGTTTTAATTGTGTTTTATCTAGTACTGTATAAGATTTGTTTGCAATTAAGAGGGATAGTATTGTATTGCATAACGGGTTAAAGATGAAAACTAAGTTGCAGTGTTAAAAGAAAAGAAAAGAAAAGAAATAGATTCCTCCATTCTATTCATATTGGGACAGTTATGAGTATAATAAGAATAAATATAAATTCTCCGTTCTTTGTAACATGTCCAGTTCTTCTCCTTTGACGTAAAAGTAACTGTTTTCTGTATCTCGAGCTGGTTGGTTTCATAAATATAAAAATATGTCAACAGTGCTTCTTAGAATCGAAAATGGACAAAGCCATCCTTTATGCGACCGAATACTGAGAGAGTTTTCTTGTACTCACAGACGGACACTACATAATGCACGGTTTATTTCATTTTACGTTACTGTAGTAACGATATTTTTTTCCTCAATAATGAAAAGCTTAAAGTTAAATTTAACTATATCTGACAGCTTATTTTCACACACATCTGACATCGACGATTCGGTTAACTTTAACAGAAAATTTTGTAACTTAATACGTAGTGACAGTTTTTACGATTCGTGAAAGTACGAATATGATGAAAAGAATTGATGCTACTGATAGAGTTAAAAATGAATACATATAATTCATCGTCATACCAAATTCTATCGCTAATACCGCGGAATTTAAATGTAAAAGAATTTAAACTTCAAATTATAATTTCAAAACTAACGTAGACAATATGGCCTTAACTCATGAATGGATACTTCATACTATAGATATGTATTAAAGAAGAGCCCTAGGGTATATATGCCATGATAGTAGTCCAATAAGGTTTTGTCTTTACCATTCCTATCTGGGTTCGTGGTCAATCGAAATATCTTTAGATATGACGTAATAACTACTAAGAAATTAAGCTAAAAGCTAAGCTCACTAGATAAAAGTTAACTAAGGTAATCTCAGCAAATAATCCAAGTATAATATAATCTATAAATCTGTTTAATGGTTTCTTCATTATAGATACATGAGGTACAGCAGACAGCAGGTATATTTTGGCTTTTTTTTTAATTAACATCTACTTACTTTAAAATTTCTATTGAAACTAGTTAGATATTTGCAACGGACTAACTTTATTCCAGAGGTTATACCGTTCCACGAAATATTTGAATTTGTAAACAAAGTTTGATATTTTGATACAGATAATAATAATTTCTGAAAAGTATTTTGTGTGCAAATTTCGCTAGATAATTCTTGAATAAGTATAGACGTTTCTATAAATGTACGACACGACCACAATAACGTAGATATGCCGAATGTTTTAAACAAAAGGTTTTTGGGTACATTATCTATGCAAATGTAGTGAGCTTTAATAAAGTAGGTCGACGTACTGGATATCCCTTCACCAAGGAACGTGAAACTGAATATTATAATACGTTTATCGTATTTGGACAGACGTCCGTGAAATTAAATAAAGTCGTTTTAATTGTTCGCATCGATGGATCTTTTCGAATTTTATCTTACATTTTGGTGTTGGCGAATATTTATGGAGAATATCCAACATCAGCTACTACCTGTTATGAGATGGAATAATGGTAAAATAAGTCACTACTTATTTGTACTACGTAACATTACAGAACCACAAAGTAGGTAATGATTTTGTTTAATAAAATTAATCAGGGGATAAACAGTCAGTTACTTAAACAACGTTTAAACATTTAACACTACCATTATCCTCATGGTTTATTATATCGTAACACAAAACAAGATTATAAGCTATATTTTAATGAACTATTAAATACAAGACATGGACAACTGTCATATAACTCGTATTTTTGGTTGAACAATAATAGCCTAAAGTTGTTCTGTGCATCGACATTATAGTAAAGATTAATTAGTGTTAGTAGAATAAAAATATTGTGCAAAAATGACATGGATGAGCCACTAAAAGATAAAGAAGAAAATAAATAAACGATGTTTGTACGTGATATTTTAAGGTGTAAAAGGCTTCATCCATTGTTGCTCCAAGCCAAATCCTTTCCTCGTAATGTCCTCGCTATTGCACTCTACCGGTATCGACGGCACTTATACGATATGTTAGTCGTCTGACTACGCCACACAACTTGTAAAGTCTTTGTGAAAATATTTTAAACATGAGTAACTTCTCAATAACTGTTATTATTTTTATGAACAAGCGAGTAAGTACTATAATCGAATGTGTAAAATAATTTTGAAAGTATAAATACGTACTTTTGATTGGATGTGGATACATTTCAGATGATTTTAGATATATCAGTGGAGTGAAAGAATGTATTGAAGGTTTCGATCAAATTACAGACAAAATATTTAAAATAGCCATACCTGACCATTCCCCACGCACATTTTACAGTTCACCGAAAATTAACTGACTCCGGTACAATGTAATTAAAATTTCGTACGTATAATGTTAATTTTTGGGTTAATTTTATTTGTTCTGTGTCCCCTACTTGTTCAACACAATGTATGGATATATAAGTTTTCCAATAATATTTGTGGATATTCCCGTAACATAAATATTTTTCACACGAAGCTTCAATTTTCATTCGCTTTCACATTAATTATACTGTAGTACGCTACTTTGGTTCTTGGTTAATAGGAATACTCGTCATAGTGCTTGGCGTTTAAATAAATCGACATTTTACAGAAAGGTTACTAAGTAGATCTTGCTGCGTGTTGGTGCTTACTGGGTGCGGCTGCACTCGTGTGATAATAGAACCACAATACAAAGGTTATCGATTCCTTTCTATCATTGCTTGCTAGGAAACTCTTTGTTATTAAATGGTATCGTAATGGATCTTCCCACAAAAAAGAGATATTTTTTCGCAGTGAAAAGTAACCTACGTACCCTTCATCCTCCCAATTATCTCCATGCCAAAAATCATATCATAAAGAAGCTCCGTTTCACCGTGAAGAAGGCCAAACGAACCAGCACACTGTCGCATTTATAATATTATTAGTAAAGATATACCATTTTCTATAGTCACACAGTTTTTCAATGAACTTTAAAATTGAAAAAATATCTGACAATATTATTATACCGTAAAACCAATATAGGTCATTCAAACAACACGAAAACCTAGATTTTAATTAACTCGTTCGTCTAAAATCACGTCGCGAAGATTCCTTTTCACGATAAAGTTCAGAATCGTGGGGAACCGGGATGGTGCTGTGTTGGCGAAAAATGTGTTTGTACTTATGAAGCTTGATTTTAACTCTGCCTCTGTCCAAACGAGTAATTGCTTTTAAGATTTGTAGCTCAATAAAGGACCTGTAATTTAATTACGTTCTTTATGTCTTCAAGGACCAGGTGAGTGTTGTATATTTATAAACCTTTAAGGGCTACTCCTGAACATTCTCTTAACTTATTACCTAATTTGTCCTTCGCTAAATGTTTTATGATTGTATAGGACAGAACCTACGAAAAAAATAAACTAGGATCATTCGCGTCCGATTTATTTGTGACTTCTTATTTTCAATAAAATATGACATTAAAAATTTTGGAATAAAATAAAAAAATAAAATTGAGAATATAATTTTTACGAGGTATAAAACAAATATGAGAATTTTACATTTTTCCCATTCTTTTTCACTAAGAAATGTTTCGTATTGGCGTTTAAAAAATATAAAGTTTTAAATAAGAAAAAGTTATAAGAAATTCTTAAGTCCTTAATTCTTTTACCGAAGGAAAGCGTAAATTTCTCAGCGAATTCAATTCCAGTTTGATCAGTTTTATATTTATTATTACGTTACGTAATTTAGCGAAGTACTCTAAACTAAGATTAAAACAGAAGTATTATGATTAGTATTTCAATATTCTAACAAATAAAATAAAAAAATATATTTGAACAGTACAATTCAATACTCAGACGATGACAGATAAACTAATGGTCATGATTTCATCTTTTATAGACATTTAGTAATAGGGGAATTGCCAATTCAACTCTGGTACTTAATTTGACTATAGGTAAGAGAGCATCTATAGGTATGTAATTCAGTTGAAAGACTTGCTGCTATTTCCTTTAAAATAACTACTACTTGATACTGTAAGAAGGAACAAAGTTTCAAACAATTTTTCCTAATTCCCCAGCCAGAACACAATAATTTGGCCACTGACGCAAGTAAGAGAGCAGTAGCTACCCAACCATGCTTTAGAGATAGATATCATACTGATTATATAATCCGTAGACTTGCAATCAAGCAGGTTGGCTTCTGTGATCTCTTATGAATCGGGTCTGCCAGCACTGTATTAGATTGTTCTTAGTCCTCTCCATTACGGCTAATAATTGTACCTACTAATATATTTACTACTATTTTTGATATTTTAGTCCCATTTTTATTATAAATCACACACCTTTTATTTCTCTCTGGACTTAATTTTCAAGAAATATAATTATTACTTACTCTAGTCAAATAAATCTTTGTGTGAAAAGCCAAGTGCAAGATTGTAACGATGAAACAGCTTCAAAATTAAACATTTTTGTGTATTAGAGCTCCGACCGTTAACTTTAAATTTACTATGTTAAATATATGTTCCTAAAAAATCAAGTTGACTTACGTTATATAACAAATTCTTAACGAAATTACCCATGATAATTTGCTTCTGCCACAAGCCATTGTGCTGTTGTGGAATCACGTATCCGGTAGAATTCTCGATTCACAATCGAATATTTCAAACTGAAACACAGTAGTTTCTATCTAAACTGATAGAACTTGAATCGAAACGTTTGAAAATAACTTTAGATTTTGATATTCAAATAAATAATTTAAAATGGCGGGGACTCAAAATTTTAAGTATTATTTTGTGGAAGTGCATCATTATATGGGTGATATATTGAACAAAAAATAGAATCCTACATCATCGTGTGTTACAAAAAGTAATACATTCGTAGTCCACCTAGAAAGTTATATTTTATTCAATTTAAACTTAACAAATAGGTAAATTAATAAATTGATTGACGACCTACTTAGTAAAGTGAAAATTATAGATTAGCAATATATTAAGATGGACAACACTGTAATATGTAACACTCAAACTGACAACTAAGTTTATTTTTATATGTTCTACTACAAATAACACTGAACATTAAATGGGCCTGATGAACTTGTAATAAAAGATTTAGTTAATATATTAAGAATTATGTAATCAAATATTGAGAGGATATTATCCCAAAATGTTAACAAATTATTTTTAGATGATGTTAAACAATTGTATAACACTGACAAAGTCACCTCGATTGACGATGTTGTGACTAAAATTCTCTCGGAGAATATTCCAGTGATTCGCCTCCAGTAAAGCGTGGGAGCGTACAACGGTATCGGAAACAGATATGCAAGTAAATACTTGTATAGCAAATTTAATGTTGAAACAGAAGTTACACAAGATACTTCCATATTTGCTGTTTGAAATGTATCAGTGGCAGATTTTAAACAAATAGTTTTTCAAGTTAGTCATTATTCATTTTCAAGTTCGCGAGTTATTTTTGAAAGTCATTTGAGCGATGTGATGATAGTTAAAAACTTTGTTGGTGAAAAAACAGTAATAATTCAAGTCATAACAATAATTTTATATACAACCAGTGTTGTCATCCAAAGTTATGGACTGTGACTTTCCTTAATATTCTTTGTTTCTTTTTCTCTTCACTGTATAAACTTAAGTTTGATGAATCATTCGGAAAGCGAAAATAAAACTGGCTCGTTGAGAAATCTCATTAAAGTTTGTAAATGTTTTGGTTGCGCCGTAAACACAAGATACTTCTAGTATATAACTACGAGTATCTGAAAGTAAACGATGCAAACTAACTCCACAGCTTCGTATAGGAAACAATACATGCCTTTCCTAAAATTAATAAAGCAGATAAAATCAGGCGATACGATAACAGTTCCTCGTTAAATTCCCTAAACCCTAACATAATTACGGGTAGAGGGCCCGCTAGCCACAAAATAGTTTACATCCAATAGCTTCGATGGACATTGCACCAGACGCACTGGACTCAATCGATGGACAGGTCATTTTGGGGACTCGCCAAACCGCTTAATTTCCTGCGCCGTTGCAATTTTTATTCAAACCAGCGCAGTTCAGTCAGAGTTGCGGGAAAATTAAAGTACCGGTATTTATTTAAGTCCTTCAATGGAGAGTATAGGCAACAAATTATGCTGAATAGGTAAGTAGCACGCAATACGTATGGAAGAGACTTGAACAAAACGGCAAAAGAAAATTTCAGCGGAATCTTTTCCAGAATATTTTAAGAGTATGAAAAGAGGCTGAGGATCTTGAAATCACCAAAAAAGATACTTACGATTAGGATTTAGAGTTAGCGAATTTCATTGAAAGCATTATGGAACACGTTTCACGTTTATTGATTTAAAAAAAAAAAAATATTTACTATTGATACTAGTGAGCAGACTTCAAATAAAGTTGCATCAATAGGTTTCGATTTTTTTTTAAGTTCAATACTATCACCTTCAACAATTTTAACATCAGTATTAAAAATTTAAATGCGTGATGTAAAATAAAGATATTCCTTACCGTAGCAAAACTTGAGCTATCACCGTTTTCGAAGACACAAATATTTCTAGTCTTTGTAAGGTCGTCCAATGAAAGAAGGCTTTGGCATTGCTGGAGTGTGCGTTCAGAGCAGATTACTTCGCATAATATATTGAGCCGTCACTTATCTCGGCGAGCGCTGAGGCATCCATTAAACCCATTAGGCTAATGTTGGACTCATTATGTCGGCGGATTAAATTGTATTTACGGTGCTACGTCCAACGTTAGCAATAATTTTGTGTTTTATAAGTTTGCAATATCGTTCTTGTCGATCGAATTTCCTCCCAGAACTAGTTCAATCTGGTTCTGTTTTCATTGCGTGAGTTGTAATTAGGTTGTATATTAAATCGCCATGAATTTGAATGTTTAAGATAAGACAAAGCATCTTGAAAAGTTTAAATTCAAAACAATTTCCAATGTTCCAATAATACGTACTTTCTATTTTTTTAATGAATTACCTTTCAGAAAAGTGATTTATTATGGAAGAGAAGATACGGCAGATGAAACTCCTTATACGCATATATATTTTTAATATAATAATGTTTACCTCCTATATATCAATGACATAAAAATAAATATTTCTCTTACATGAGTGGAATTGATTGCACAAGTGATCAACTTCAAGTGTAAAATCGCAGCGCGTTTGTAGTTTACTTCGAATGTTGAATTAAATTTGTATTTAATGTTCAAAGACTTATAATCATTATCGTCACAGGAAATTATTTTCCCTCTACTGGCGAGCATTTACATTGTTTAAATATCGATTAGTAAACTTTACATACTTTCAAGAATATAATGGAAAACTTAATCTTGGCTTCTCCTGCGACAGACTAACAATAAACTAGTGTACTAAGATTTTATTTACGGTACAAAATTTTCAGATTTTTCGACCTGAAGCGCATTCATATAATCTGTTAAAGTTGCTAAAGTTTACGTCAAAAAGTTTTGAGATTTTTTA
>DWPA01005264.1:0-11983 GCA_018251375.1 Calpodes ethlius
ATCACACGCTCCATCACCTTCGCAAGTAGGGAAGTTACCGCTATAGGCCTGTAATTGGCCGGGTCGCTGAGATCGCCAATCGAGATGTGCTCAGGAGTTTTTCTTTTTTCTCCTTCATGACAAATCAGAATGCGGTAAAATTTTTTTTTTCTTGCATGACACAAGTAGCTTTTCACCTCACAATATAAGTGTATACTGTAGTCACAACCGCCGACAATTGCTAATTACAAATCTTACACCAGAGGATCGCGCGCGATCAACGACGTACAACGAACGAAGCTCTTATCTTAGTCCGTTCGTTCTAGGTACCCGACGCTCCGGCGGCGCCTGTGCGTGTGCTTCGCGTGGTGGTCGTCCGCGGTGTTCGTGTTCTACGGGCTGGCGGTGCGCGCCCACGCCCTGGCGGGCTCCGCGCACGCCAACTACGCGCTACTTGCGGCCGCCGAGCTGCCCGCGCTGGCGCTCAACACGCTGCTGCTGGACCGCGCCGGCCGCCGCCCGCTGCTCACCGCCGCCTTCCTCCTCACCGCGTGCGCGCTCATCGCCATACCTTGCCTGCCCGACTGTGAGTTGCCACCCGTGAAAACCGTTGTCACTTTACACTTAAGATACTTTTGATACATGTCGCATGTGCCAGTTTTGGATCCTCTAGTTTACGCGCACGATATTGCACGATACGCAATATTCCTATACCCACAACTCATATTGTAAGATAAGAGGGTTGCGTTGAGATATTGTGTATGTAATACATAAACTGGACCAAATTAAAATATTTAGGCTTTAGTACCGACAGCTCGTATCGGAATACGGTAGCAGGTAGACATCATGTTTAATACATTAAGTCTTCTCATTAAAATAATATAAGGTACTGCATTTCCTAAGAAAGACCTTTGCTGTATAGTTACTCCTAAAATGAGATGTAATCACTGCGAACATTTTAAGATACCTGTTTTAGGTAAGTATGTCTACAATCTATTTATTAAGGACACGTACAATAATTACTACATTCACCAGTGCGTTGTGTTATGACTGTAATACTGAACGGTGGTATGTCCACGTGATGGCAGCGGACACGGCGTGGGGCACGGCGCTATTCCTGGCGGGCAAGGTGGGCGCCACGATGGCGCTGAACGCGCTCTACGTGTACACGGCGGAGCTGTTCCCGACGCGCGCGCGCCAGCGGCTGCTGGCCGCCTGCTCCACGTGCGGCCGGCTCGGCGCCATCCTTGCGCCGCAGACGCCGCTTCTGGTAACTATTTTATACAACACAGAATATTACCTTACAACAGATCAAGTAGTCTCAAAGTGGATGTAGAAGAGGTATATTTTATCTATGATCTACGAGACGTAGAGGCGGTTCGCGAGTAATAACTCCTACAATAAGATTACAATGAAGTAATCCTCGTACACCGCTTTGCCACCTACCGCACATCACATCTACCGTTGATTCGCTGAAATAGCCTTATTTCATCTTCGAGTGACGCAATGTTTTGGTCTTCTTGACTCGATTCCTGGGGGTCGTCAACAATAGCCAAGTACACTAGTTCAATAAGACATTTAATCCGATTTATAATTTATTTTATAGTATTTATTCAGGTGTAGATTGTTTCTTCAAACGGTGTTGTTGTTCGGCAGGCGGCGTACGGCGCGTGGGTGCCGGCGACGCTGCTGGGCGCGCTGCCGCTGGCCAGCGCGGCGCTCACTCGGCTGGTGCCCGACACGCTGGGCCGGCGTCTGCCGGACTCCTTCGCCGACCTCGACGCCGCCTCGCAGGACTCTAGCGTTGTCTGAGACACGCGCACGATCTCACTAGTGTAGCTGTAGCTTAAGGGGTTCCCGTGCCCATCCGTGAACATGTTAGTACTGGTTTGCTTTCGGTACTCCTTTAGTAGGACTTTATAAAAAATATCATTAATTAAGATTAAACTTTATGTCCTGGCACGCGTTTACTGGCAACTTGGTCTAAGGTCTTAATGGTTATTCAAATTCAAAGATATCTGTGTATACAGGAGGTGATAAAAAAAAACTAAAAGTCGAACTAGCTATCGAATACACATATAACTGGTCGATGGCCCGGCTCGCGGCTGAGTCGATGTCATTGAATTAGAGAATAGCTAGTCTATACTGAAAAGATCTCGACAAATTGAGTAGCTCCCATTTATTGAAATATGTTAAAAACTGCGACATGATTGCTTTTGAAATGATTCTCAAAATACTTTCTTCGTGTTTTTCAAATTAGCAGAATAAATACTTTTAACATAACCCAGGCTAGGACCGGATAATATCATCAAGCGTTCAGTTCTCCCTTGGTTACTTTTTCTGAGGTGCCAGTAATAATACCGGCTTGTACATTGATGGTTGCGCCAACTGATCAGTTGCCTACAGGAACGTTATTCCTTGACCCCGAACAGCCGTCGCTCGCCGTATCGACGCTCAGCGATGCTGCTAATTGGACGTAAATATGATGAGAACGTAACCAGGTCATCCGGCCTCCCGTCCAGCGATGCATCAGATGTTATACGCATTGGACTATTATCTCTGCCTATGTGAAGGGCTTTGACCTGTTAGCGGTGTGAGATGCCCGGTTGTTGGTGACATTAGTCCACGATCACCGCTCTCTGTACTCGTTACGGTTCAACACAGCTAAATACCTTTACTTAACATGGACATGTCGAAGAAAAAATTACGTGTTTAATTAGTTGAAACCGCTATTTACTGAATGCCTTTATTGAAACATTATTGAAATTGATAATTGAAACTTTATCTTTCCTGGGTATCGAACCCATGACTTTTCATACGTCAATCCGGCATGGTCATTGTTTAAACTAATCTTCTTTTAGTAAAATGGCTTAGATAAAAATTGTTTTAACTCAGATGAGTGTTATTAGCTTACCTAAGGGAAGCATGCTGTAATCCGTCCCTTGAATAATTTAACTGTAGACAGTCTCTGAGAGCAACGAAAACACTAAGTGTTCACGGCGGGTCGGAAACTATTGGTAAATGTACTCGTACGTAGATTAAAGACTTCAATGTTGTTATTACAAAGCGCAAGGTAAAACAGGTTCTAATTGTTGATAGTGTAAATTCTTATTGGTTTTTGAGTTGAGTTCAAGTCATTGAGTGCTAGAGGTTGTTATGTGTAGTTGAAATGTGTGGAGAGTTTGTGTCGGTCTGGGGCCTCCGAACTCCTCAACTAAGTACAGATATGTCAATTGGTAATTCATCTACTTGAGTAGGCAGGTAGATGCACGATAAAATTTCTTGTTGATTACATTTCCTAGACTTTAGAACGACTGGAAATGAGACGCAAAGTAAAAAAAATGCAGTTTAAAAATATAAAACAGAAATACACACTCTTATTTAGTGACCAGGGTCTGATACCCTGGTTACTATTGAGGAGTACTTCGTCATTACTAATTAAACCAGCCCAAACTCGATTGGCTCGTGTCGTTTTATTCTAGAGTTCTTGTGGCCACCTTCCAGCATCATCAGATCCGGTGGACGGTTCCAAATTATTATATTTTCATCGGAAATGAGTTAGTCTGTAAAATTTCAGCTTGATTAGATCAAAAAGGGCTTCAAATATGAATTACAAATTTCGCCTAGATATACATATTAACAGACATTTGGATAAAAGTGTGTAAAAATGACATTCATAAGTGTATTTAATAGACGATTGAATGTATTTAAATTCGAATTTCTTTTTCTTTTAAATTAAGTTAGTTATATGGATGCAAGACAATTTTATGACTTACTTGTTGTAACTACTTATTTTATTGTAAATTGAACTATGATTTGTATGAGAAATAAAATTCTTTAAACCTTAAACTAATGATACGATGGTGAAGTTACTTTTTTCGAATGTACACGCGGGCGCAGACTGTTACTGTCACAATACAAGTTCAAATTACCTTCATTACGTTGTGAAGGTAAGTGTCCACACCGCCCAACAACTCGTTATCATCGTGGATCTGGTACAATACATTAAATAATTATTTGTTAGTGTGCTGTTGCTCTAGTTAATTATGACCTTTTTATTTGAAATTGCAGTTTCATTGAGTACCTACTAATGTAGGTATCATTGTAATACAAAACGTCCAATGTTGTTTAATTCGTGCTAGTTGGTATCTCGGTATACTCACAGTAATGATAATTATTGTTATATTTAAGTATTAAGTTAGTCATTAGATCAGTCCCTACTTATATGGAACCTTCGACAAATTGTGTAAATAGGCGTAAGACGTATAATTAGATGTAATGAAATTTTATATTTTACTATTTTCCAAGCGAATTAAAACGATAATAATAAGCGTAACAAGTCATTATTTTATTCCCAATCTAATTATTACGTTACATGTATGGAGGCACCCGACACCCGGCCCGCGGCCGCCGGCGGCTAGTCAGGCGGCTAGTCGGGCAGCTTTCCTGGCAGTAGCTTTTCTCCCAAAGATAATATTAAGAGTATTTATGATCAAGTTACATTTCCATTTTAAATAATCACAACCGATAACTGTCCCACTGCTGTCACACAATGTGAAGGGTACAGGCCATAGTCCACCACGCTGGCCAACTGCGGATTGGTAGAGTTCACACACCTTCGAGAATATTATGGTGAACTCTCGGATGAGCAGGTTTCCTCACGATGTTTTCCTTCACCGAAGCAAGTGATAATTAACTCGTAATAAGCACATAACTTTTGAAAATTAAAGGTGGGTGCAGGATTCGAACTCACGCCCCCACATTCGGGAAACCAACGTTCTAACCACTAGGCTATCCCTGCTTATTACATTATAACGTTACTGTCAATGACTTAGCTAAACGCGCCCTAAATTAACGAGCTATTTAAATGCTTGGCGACATTAAGGGAGGTCTATACAAGTTTTGCTTCCCGTTAATTTGTGCGTCGATTGGTGCATTTAATAGCACGTTACACTTTCGGTCACATCTGCGCAGGAACATCGTTGGCGCGCTCATTAACGCGTTAGGATGCAGATGTGCAGAGACGGCTTCTGTTATTTGTTGACAACTGAGTATGGTATTATTATGATATTCTGTAACAAGAATATTTTTTATCAATGATAGCATTCTTTAGTAGTTGTTCCACTGAACCGAAACGATCTATTATCGACTGAAACAACACAACATTACCGTTTCTAGGAGCAATGTTTAGATTTTTCATTACGTTGAAGTGGCGGCAGTAATATTTTGACTCGGCTTATTATCAAAAACATTTGGGCGCTGTACCGGCGCGTTGTAGGGCCGTAAGTGCCGATGAATCCAATCTATTACAATAAGTTACCGCTTAAGCGTGTACAATGCATCGTCGTCGACGGCGAACCAGACGTAACCGGCCCGAACAAGAAAGTCATTTGTTCACGTCATATGAATAGAGATGTGCATTCGGCGCATTGTGGGCTGCGGCACATCCTCCTCGGCTGCTCAATTACCGTCCCGATAGCTCCGGCGAGCGCGGCACGATGTGCGCGAGTCGATGCTCCCTGCGCTGCGTGGGCGCGGGAGGCGCCGCGCGTCGTTAACTAACTTGCAGTCTTCGAAAAGCCAATCGAGCCGTTGAAAGCGAACAAAGGACAAGTTCGGCTCCGTTAGTTATTAATTTATTTTCGAATACAATAGCAATATACTTACTTCAATACCAGTATTATTAGGTGTCTGATATGTTTACACCTTGCAATCCGAAATAGCAATTACGGGTTTTCATTGAAGGAAGGTTGTGCCTGTTCCGGTGATGGCGTTGCACAATGGCCCGGCTCGCGGCTGCAGGTGATCGACGGCGCCGGCCGCGGCCTTGACCCACTGGCTTTCTACCAGCTGCAGCGGTATTGTCTCGAGCCGGGCGCTGGCCGTCGTCCGCCGTCCGCCGTCCGCCGTCTCCGGGCGGCGCTCGCGGCGATCGCTGCTTGCACTCGCTTCAGACGCTGCGATCCCGGTACACGCGTTGCACTCACCATAGATCAAAAAAAATATACCAATATTTTTATGGAGTAGTAGTTAAATTTCTTCGTGTAAAACTTGTGAAGTTAGTGACAGAATGAGTGACTCGAAAGAGAAAGGGGAGATTGCGGGGAAGGAGATCCCGAAGAGTGCAGAAGTAGACGTGGATGCGGTGATGCGCCAGCTGGGGCAGGCCGGCCGGTTCCACCTGCGGTCCTACGTGATGGTGGCGCTGGTGGCCGTGCAAGTCGGCCTGCTGCACACCACCTACATCTTCCTCGCTGCTGATGTTCCGTACAGGTAACTTTTACAATATCTTGTATTTTGGTAGTCATCGATTAGCAGACGTAAAGTCTTGGGTACCTGTTGTTATAGTTAGATAAAAATCGTTAAGTAATTTCGGAGGCCTTTGAATGGCTTAAAAACATCCGACACTTGGGTTGTCCATTAGTTTCTCTACCAAACCGTATTGATGCAGCTTCGTGGAGTGTGCTCTAGGTCTCTATAGTTCTGAGGATAGAACTGTGCGATGAAGTGAGAGATAGATGAGTCGAAGTTTTATTATCATCGACGACGGCCTGTTGGTTGGCTTTGGCTACTTGAATTCGATTCTCAGCCGAAGCAGATATCATTACCATCCCAACTCTTAATTGTCTTAATGCTAGGTTCGGGTCTCTTTTCACATTGTAAGGTAGTCCACGATGTTAGCCAAGTGCGGATTGGCAGTCTTTACACACCTTTGAGAACATTATGGAGAGCTCTGAGGTGTTGGAACATTTATGAACATCATTAAATCTAACTCATTCTGTACTATAATACATTAATTCAAATAATAAATATTAAATATTCGTGACCAGAGTAAACAGGTAACTCTGGTGAAGTTTTCTTTTTATCATAGTTATCGTTACCACAGCTGGGCTAGGGGATCCTCTGACAATGTGAGAGGTACAGGTCATAGTCCACTAGGCTGGCTAAGTGCGGATTGGTAGACTTCACACTCGATCAAACCCTTAGGATATTACGCTTCTTACCATTGTTACCTATAATATTGTTGTGTGACTTTTATGGAGTGTTACGTTCACACTTTCTACTTTGTAGTTCACGTTATTCAGAGAAACGAACGGTCAGCTGCTGTCTTATTTCAGGCTAGGATATATTGTTCACGTATGATCGGGAAACACGTGTAAAGAGGAATTCTCTTCTTCGTCAGGTTAAATCGGTTTGCTTACTACCACGAGGCCAACATAACATTCCTCAATGACCTTTTATTTCTAAATTATATTTTGCACTTAGACGATGTAATATTTCGCCGTGAGGGTGATGCACGAGCTAACATGTTGAATTACTTTTGGAAATGTCATACTTTGACATTTTATTACCCTTCAGCTCGACTTTCACGGGCAAAACACATCCGACCTTTCCATATCGCTGGATCATATTCGCCACCTCATCATCGTACCGATCAAATATCTGCAACGCCAATAATAAATGTGTAACGAGGTCAAACATGTACATTGATTGTTTTTTGTGAATATTAATGTAGGCTTTACCATCAGTTGTATATATTTTTAGTTATTCTCTATCTGATTAATGATCAGGTTGAAATCAGTGGACTGATATAGATGACATTTGGTGCATTTGTAACTCATGCAACGAGCATAACACTAGAATACTTTAAATTCCGGAAAACGGCGTTGTTCCCACGGGTTAACAGGTAGACGTTAGTGTGGAGGAGTGATCTCTTCATAGCAGTTGGTACAAGTATTGCAACAACCATTAATGTTTTTCTAATTTATAAAAGTCCAAAAAATATTTAAAATCGATAAAATGAGGGAAACATCAAATGAATATAGAGCCTGAGTTAAATAACTAGCAATGTTTTGGGTGCGTGAGGTTTGCTGCAGAGAGCTGAGAGCGGTTATTAGTATTAAATATTCTCGACAAATTGAAATCTATATTCTACAGATTTATTTAGATATCATACTGATACTTTCCATGCTTGTTGAGATGACATTCAATATATCGATATCTGCAATGCTCTTTGTAAAATCCATCAAGACCTTTTACTGAAGTCTTTTC
Source organism: Calpodes ethlius (assembly GCA_018251375.1). Taxonomy (NCBI): domain Eukaryota; kingdom Metazoa; phylum Arthropoda; class Insecta; order Lepidoptera; family Hesperiidae; genus Calpodes; species Calpodes ethlius. Next base: position 8,032 of record DWPA01005264.1, read on the forward strand.
TATTGATACCGATGAGATAAAATAAAATACTAGTATTGGGATATTGCAAGTCAATTAAACGTCACGTGATCTTTATCCTGACTCGACGGATTGAAGCAATATAAATTAAATGGTAGTGACATAGTATGATTGATGTCAGGGGAGTGATTTGTATTTGACGGCCCCGTAGCCTAGTTGGTAGTGACCGTGCCTGCGAAGCGAGGGGTCCTGGGTTCGATTCCCGGCCGGGGCAGATATTTATGTGACAAATAAATATTATCTCGGGTCATGGGTGTTACTTCTGCGGGGGTATGAGAGTGTTAGCGTTTAGTTTAGTTAGGTTAGTTTAATCTAGTTGGTATTAATATGTAGGGGTTGCTCATAGGGTCGGGCCGCGCATCCATATAAAATTTTACACTAAGTAGTTCTGGCGTTTTTCCTCGGTCTCAAGTGGACGTTTTTATCGTTCTGGTCAGCATCTGGCCTCTGTTAATTTACCTTCACTGCATGGAACCATTAAAACGGTGTCCGCTCGAAGGTCCAGTCAATATTACATTCCTTTTTTACGATAAAGGAAACGTCGCGGAGCTTGTTAAATCTGCAATTAAACTTTATGGATAGTGAAATAATCGAGTGGATTGTTTTATCGAGCTGCCGCCGACCACGAGTGGCCGCTTGACACAAAACCACAAGGTAACGACTGCTTGTGTTCTGACGCAATGGAGGATGTTCTAAGAAAATTGCAAATTCATAAAAATTGTTGACTTTGACTCTAAATACCGGTCAGATCCGTGTTTGTCTTTGCGATCAAATATTATTTTATAGAATTTTAATACCAGTGTATCAATTTATCAATTCAAGACAGACTGTGTATGTCCACGATGTTATTTATGTCGAGCTTATTTTTGTAAGAATATGATTATGTGCATGTGTTTTCGAATTCTTAAGGAAAGTTTGCCAATCAACAGATTCTAAAAGAATATAACGTGTGTGAATGCTCAAAAATGTTCAGAAGGACGTTTAGTGAAATGCTCTAAAAGTTCAAATCCAATTACAGTTCTACCACCCAGTTTAACTTATTGCGCACATGTTTACGGACGGTACCTCTGGGTACAGGAATAGATACCTTATACAGTACTGGTACAAGGGTTCGTTGAATAAGCCCTTTTTCTCTCCCAAATGAGGCCATACCATCAAGTAAGATCAACTAGCAAGTAATTTCTAAATGAGTTCGTGTAAAGGAGGTAATCTTCGAAACTACTCGTCCGAGTTTAAAGTTCTGTTACCATAAGAGTGCTATGTTATCACTGACTGTCATCGGCTATGTTTTTTATAGTATTCGCACCCGTGCGAAGTCGGAGCGGGTGAAATACTTTTTTTTTAATATTTTTTTCATTAACTTGGATAGGCAGTTAAGCTAAGCTAATTTTAATAGCTACATCTTTGTAAGCCAGTCATCTGTCACACTCTCAGTGTAGAGAATATATAAATAGCCGTGTTAGTAGATGACATACATTTACTTTAAATGAAAAAATATCCATTTTAATCAATTGAAATGAACAACAAAGTCCGGTCACAATACCGCAGCCGACACGCCCGAGCGCCAGCCGGAGACATTGTAATCGGTTACTGTAGATAACGTTTCATTTCGACAGCGTTGAGCAACGGCCCCTCGTGGTCAATGGTCACTCGCAGACGTTTGACACGAGTGCTATTTGTCTGGTACGACTCATTGCCACACCACATTTCAATTATGGCGAACGCTGCTTAGTTAGCTTAGTAGGTAGGTATTTAAAATTTTAGCGACTATATAAAAAAACATCATGATGAGTAGTAATAGCCTAGAGTTTGGAACGTTGGTCTTCCATACACATGGGTTAAGTTCGCATTCTGCACGCACCTCTTAATTTCATAAAGTTCATTATAAATTAATCACCAACCAAGGAAAATGTCGTGAGGAATCTTGCGCCTCTGAGAGTTCTTCATCATGTTCTCAAATGTGTGTGAAGTTTGCCAATTACCACTTTACCAGGGAAGTGGATGGTAGCCTGCAGCTCTCGCATTGTAAGAGGAGACCAGTGATGGGTTTTGATGACAGTCGTTCTATACTTGATGAAAAAGGGTGGCAACATGCCAGACAGAATTACTTAATTATACGAATACCAGTAATACCATTAAAATTATCAATAATCATGAATGGAAAATGTAATGTTTATTTGAAGCCTTACCGCCGATAACCGAGTACGCCGGCACGGGATCGGGGTTAGTGATAGTTAGTACTTATTCTAAGACGCCTCAACATGGCTCTTACTGTCTATTGGCCGGTAGTATCGCTCTCGTACGTGATTATAAATCGTGATATACTGAATGCTTTTGCGACAACTAAACGAGTACATAATGTTTAACAACGGCAATGGTTGATACCAAATTACCGTATTCTTACTTATTAAGTACTTACAAATAAGTATAGGAAAACATCTTAACAAGAGCCGCAATCTTAGCATGGGTCCAAATAAACTTTTGCAGAAAAATAAGCCATAGTATAAACTAAATTTCTTTAAATCGGTAAACAAGAAGGAATGGATGCACCATTGGTTACGCCTGCAAGCGGTACCTAGAAGGCGCGCATTGCTGAATTACCCGGAAGACTCATCCTAACTCGCGCTCGCTGGAAGGCCTGACTCTTCGAATAATGTTTTGCTCGTAAAAACTGAAATCTCTCTAGCCTACACTATCTTTCATCCTATAACAGACTATGTCGATGTCTGTTTTTGGAATGCTACAGAAGAGTTTATAAACAAACTTGAGCAATTACAAAATATATTTATTAGTTATATGTTTAAACTGAAAAAAAACGCATGAATCTCAATTGGCTCTTAATGCGACTTTGCACCTTGTACTTACTGTTTAAAACCTCGTACAGTCCTTCGTCTCCCAAGCTCTTTCGTAATCCATTTTCTCCCGCCCGTCCTCCGAGTGCACCGCTGGTCACATCTCGAATTCTCATTTAGTATCCTTTCCATAACTCTAATTATTATTCTTATTTCTTTTAAGTTTAGGCGCGTACATTTAGTAACTCGCTGCCATCTCAATATATAAGAATTCGGCCAAGTGCGTGTTGGGCTCCGCGAAATGTTTTTTTTTCATGTAGGTAGACCTTCGTGAATTTTTCACATGTCCAATATCAAGCATTTATCTGGTAGAGGCGGTTGAGGAGGGACACGTCCTCCTCGTCTTCTTCTCGTAGCCCTACGGGTGGTGGCGATGACCACTTAGCATAATGATCGTGTACGAGTGGCGCCGCTAGGACTCGGACGGGCGGTGTTGTTGTTTGTGAGATGCTTGCAGGTGCGCGGCGGCAGCCGGAACACGCTTCGCTAACATCCGCCGCGACGCCCGCCATCCACTATGTCGACCTCACAGCGCACGCGCACTCGTGATACCGCCTTTCCTTCCTTCGATCACCATATTATTATCCGATTGATTGCGCCTTCGTCAATAAGTATTTATTTTCACAATGTTACATATTTATAGCCAGTAATGATACCTACATGGAAGCAAATTCGCGGCGTACCTACTAATAAAATACTTATGATCTCGAATTTGTATTCGCGTAGTAGTCTTAGTGTCATAAATAATGTCAGTTCACTCAGTTTACGCAATATTTTTCGATTGCAGTAACATAGTGTGACCAATTAACTGTAACAATTGTCACAAATCATATTACCTAGTATGCAATCAAATCTCGTGCGCATTCGTTTTTATCATAATAATAATAATAGCCGTAACTGAGTTCTGTGCGCGCCCTGCAAGGCACGGAAGCGCTGAAGAACTTATACCACTAGCATTTACCCATCAAGCCGCCGACCGCACCCTTATCAATTGATCGGCCGCCCAGGATCGACTAGAGCCGCGTCGAGTCACGAGCGCTTCAAGGGCGATCGTTATTTACTAACAAATGATTGGATTTTGT
>DWPA01005265.1:0-11981 GCA_018251375.1 Calpodes ethlius
TCAAAACAAAATAAAAATACACAAAATTAAATTAAAAACATCATAGTAATAATAATAATAATAACTTAAATATCTATGACAGAACATATGTTCTATAAGGAAAAGTATATACTTTTCCTTCGTATCTATGATTGTAACAAGAAATTCACTGTTGCAGAACAATCAATTTGAATGCTCCCATACGTTAACCAACATATTGTCATTTTAACATAATTCAACATAAATTATATGAATAAATACAATTTGTTGTATTTGATAACATTTTTTGAAGCTCTTCATTATGTTATAAACCGGAAAAATAAAAAATCACGTATACCTACGTTTGTTATTCAGCGAGAATAAGTTATTATTGCATAAAAAATGTTGTTTCCCTTCAAAAAAATCGTAGATTGGGCATACTAATTTTAATGTCGTTTTTATTCTTTCTAACGTTTGTAGGTATGTACAATTTATACTGAAACGTCGAGCGATACGGGCATTTGATAAGCTATTTAATGTGTACATTTACAAGAGTCCCTGCCTGACATTACCTTTACCCGCCATTTACGCCAAACTGTACACCAAAACAACAGGAACTATTATCGTGAAACGTAATATTTTGTATTCATGTACAGTCGCACACATTTTGTTCTAATAAAAAAAATACGAATTAGTAAAACTTCCTTCGGTTTGTGTATTTATACAGGTATGCGAAACCTATGGAAAATATTTTTATTAAACATAACAATAATAACAATAATAGTTCTCATACAGAAAATTTGAACATTGCCAAAATAAGTCAGTGTCAATTACGATGCGAGTAACATTTAAATTTTTATTAAATAAGGCAAGTGTTTAAGTCTACAGACAAGAAACAATATAAAATATTTTCATATATCGAAACACAAAAATAATACGCTTACTTCGTAGAAAAAAATATAAGTATCTAGAAAACCCAATTGTCCCTAAAAGCAAAGTCTTCCAGACGAACATAACAAGGAAAAATAATTACTTAAACATTACACGGCCGGCCACAGAAAATTACCAAACTTTCTTACAAAATTACGTGTAGGCGCATTGTGAAACGAACCTCCAGACTATTCATAGCGCCGGTAACTTCAGATAACACCTTCCGACGTGTTTCAAGAAAGGAAACTGTATACTTATGTAATGGGCTGCCATTATTTCGTTCACTATAGTCGTTTTCTTGACTCACATGAAATACAAGGTTTTGCTCGCTACTTCACGAGCAAGACTTTTTACTTAAAGTAACCATTTTGTATAATAATGCTATAGATATATAACCTCGGTCCGATACATAATTTAAATCACGGAATGTATCACTTTGTTAAAAAGAGTATCCCCTTAGTAAGGGGTTCACAAGGGGATAAAATGTATTTATTCCACCTCTCTTATGTTTTTCAAAGTTCTGCTTATCAGTAGTACTCACAGATACTAACTAAAATAGCTAGTTTTAAATCTACAAACATATTTACAAACAATTTTGTCCAAGCATAGGTTACTAAACTATTGCGTCGTAGAAGAAAATCGTTCTTTATTCCAGGTTGCTTTGAAAGAGGAAACTGAATTGCTTTTAGACGATTTTCCCGTCGTGTGTGCGCCTAGCCTGTTCCCTGGCTCTGTTTGTACAGTCGGCTAACGTAAACCTGGCACAAGCTATGTACGCTTTCAGCGCCAATTCCAATCGGTGAAGCGTTAACTGATTGTCCATTGTCGGGGTACGCCTCCACTGGCGTACCACCCATTGTTCACGCACAAAGCTCTTGAAACGACCTCTCCTCGCTGCGACGCCTGTTAACAAACGAGCTAGCTCGTTCGTTAAGTCGCCCTTTGTCTCTCTGTATGAAAATTGCTTTAATTAAAATACCAGAGCTTAACACGACTTATTCAAAGACTGTAACTTTATGGTTTCGCGAATTTGAATCGACAGATGGTACTGGTTGAATAAGTTTCTTTATTAAGTGGGCAGAAATTCGTTCCCGTAAATAAATTTCGTTCGACGTCTGCCGCTAATACTGTTTATTCGATAGGCTCGAGAAATTGTCGCTCCGAGATGATTAATAACGACACCATAATCAAGTTATGTCTTTGGTATTTCTCCTTCGTTTTCCTTACTCAACGGTTAATAACGCCTATCTAAAAATACACCCAAAACCTAATCGCTCGTGTGCGTCGGTTTACGCAAATAGGATACGTTTTACTCCAATATATTTCTTATACATTATACATGTATGTACCCCCATATTGTGAGAGGAAACCCGAGCCCAGCAGTACGAAAGTTATGAGTTGTGATGATGATGATGATGATACATGTATGATGTGGTTTTTCTTTTTCCAATGTTTTAGTTTAAGTAAATACAAATATTTTTAATGATGAATTTTGCATCAAGTAATAATACAAAATCCCTTGGACGGCATACCAGAGCGGCGTAAGAGGTAACAGAAGCTGGCCGCCGTGCATGGTGGTTGAATTTTACGTTTGGATTTTACTACATAATACTATCTTACTACGTTCATAAGGCAGGGGATAGTGCCACTGCAAGTTCGTTTGCTATCATAATCTATATATAAAAGAAAATCGTGTAAGTTACACTATTTATAACTCACAAACGGTTGAAATATTTTGTTGTAAAAATAAAGGTTTAAAGGAGTGCAGTAAGGGATGAATGTTTGTATGGAGACTGCGTTTTCTTCAGATATTTATATGTGTACTTTTTGGTTTCCACGAATTTTGTCCACACTTAAAAGAAAAGCTTTCCTTGCATGACGTAAAGTCATATCTGATAGCCTGGGATCACGCAAGCGAAGTAGGAGGAAGCTAGTTATATATAAAAAAATGTTACTAGTATTATTACTGGTATAATCTTACTTGAGTCAGTCGCCGAATTTGTCGGCGCCGCGGCGTCGTGTTTCAACCCGGAGATTAATACTTTAGAGCCAGCTCTTTATTTCTTCTCTTCTCTTACTTGGCTGGTAACACTCTGTTAATATTTTTGGTGACGCTAACGTAACCATAAGTTACCAAATTTTCTCATAATTATATCCTTCAAAGTAAACATCAAACATACATCTATTTTTGGATAATCCAATATAGAAATATTATATATAGAAACGTCAACAGATACGAAAGTTCAAAATGAATAACTGTACAGTTTACGATGTACAATTTGAAGTTTTCTAAAATTTGATGAGCTGGCATCGCGTGATAATCGTAAAAACAATGTACTTCAACCTCGACCGTTCTACATAAAGTAAAATCATTTCATTACATACGACCCGAGCCACTCGCGGCTGAATATAAAAAGTTATATCAAACAGTTAGAGTCAGAAACGTTCAGTGCTCGTGTCGGTTTCATTTCACAGTCCACCACATAAATTCAAAGTTTATTTTAGACGTTTCAGTTATAAACTACAGTTATCTCTGCAGGGTATAACAGTAACGTACGTTCATAACTTATCTGTTCTAGAACTTGTATTCTGCTTTTGAAACTATCTGATATCTTGACTCTAAATCACGTCTTTGGAAAATGACTGTGATAATATTAAGTTTTTATGAATGAAACTGTAAATTAGAAGCCTACTATAGAGCATGGGTATCTCTTTATCTGGTCTTTACGCTTAAGGTTTAGTACCTATTGGTATAAGGATAGAGGCTAACTTAAACTATTTGACGTGGTTTATCGTCGTCCCAAGCATAGAAGCTCTTAGAAAATTTTATCAGTAGTTCACCCATGCAACTAACAAACACGTTACTTGTTAACTGCGAACGCTTTGTAATTTATTGATCGGAACCTATTTTAAGCTTCATGTTAATGATTAATTTCGTTTTTATTTTTTTATTGAAATCAGTACTTATTTCAATGGAAAATGCTTGCCGGCGTCATCATTAATAGTATATCGGCATTTTTATAAAATATATGATTTTATTTGTAACCCTTATAATAAAACCTTTCATTTCGAATATACATAAAGTTCGTGCCGTTATTTTAGGACAATTAAAACGCAGCCCATTCAAAAATTGACGAAATGAACGAATCGTAACCGTCCTTTTTTACAAATATAACTGAAGCGATCTCTTTTAGAATATGAACAGTGTACACATGTCATTTGTTTTTAATAATTTTGTGATATATTCAGTCAGGTCTCACGCGCTACGTACCAAAAATCCGCACGAACTTTTCGAACAACCTATTAACGTACATATATGTCCCTTAAACAAATATGGTACTTCTATATATGATTTCAAGGAAAAAACAGGAGGTAATGTTGGTTATTCAACGAAAATACGAGAGAAAGATAACTTAATTGGTAGGTACGAGTAATAATAGTACGGTTCATTCCTGTCTGTGCTATGTTACTCTCTGTTGGACAGCTTTTATTGCGGCCATTATATTTTTATGGAATTTTATTACAAAAGGTCTTTCAGTGACGTGAGTTTCGCATTATGAAAGTAACAGGATACGCTAGATAAAGAGAATTCTCTTACGGTCTAGGTATTTCTCTTTTATAATTTTACAAAGTTTTTCACGATCCACATAATTAACTTGCTACCGCTAAAGACGTTATTAAGCGGGATTTTCATACTTCTAATAGTTTAATCGCCGAGTTTAATTCTTCACGTTAGATGATCACAATTATTTTTGCCATGAACATTTTCAAAGTTTCTTGTAAAACCGTGATTGATCCCTTAGTGAATCTTGACAAGAGTGTTGCGAAATCTGTAAATATGTTTTTATTTGCAAGTTATTAGGTGATAACCGATCTATTTAGAAATATGAAGCCTACATTGCGAGTTGCTTCTCATGGACTTGACTTATTTTTATTGCGTAGCTTTACAACTACGTGTGTGTTTGGCATTTAAATACTGGATAGAATATTTATTCCTCCTTTCGTGTCGAATCATCATTAAAATGTCAACGTTTTATTTACTTCGAAAATTTACATTATGTATATACGTCAGTTAGATAGTCCACTCAGGGTTGGCTTCGGACGAGGGAACTGTCAAAGCATAGTAACTATTTTAATTACTAAGAGCATCAACTCTTTAAATCGTGTTTTAATTGTTTAACCTATTGATTTATATTATTTATTCTTACATTAAGAGTATATCTCACGTATCACCCATTAATTTAAAAATATACAGTAATATTCACAATCTATACAATCCCATCACTATCGGAAATAATTTATTTGCCTCTGAAATACCTACGTGCGGTATAATTCGTATCCGTTCCACCCGCGTTCCAATTTACGATTCAGTAACTTCGAAACGATGTATTACGGTAACAAATATGTAGCAAACAAAATAGTAATTTAATTTATCTAAAACAAATATTTGATTTATACCAAGTGTCTGGCACGAGACTCTGCATATATGATTAGGTTTGAACCGTATTCCATAATGATTCAGCCTATGTTGGTAGAGGAGTACTCCTACTTATAATGCAAGATTAAATAATATACAGGTTAAAAAATTAAACCTACTGAAGATTTAAAGTTTCTCAAAAATCTTCTGCTCGAAAATATCCGATAATTTTTTATGTCGCATATCTTACCATAACAACCGAGATCGAGGGATTAATTTATTCTTCTAAACAGGGATGATTCTACTGATATATTGGCAATTGACTTAGCACTATGAAAAGGCAATTCGTATTATTGTTGAATAAACAGTATATTTAATGCACGAAGGTGAATAAACTAGTGTTTAATTCACTAAAGAGAGTCAAATCTGATGTTTATTCATAAACAATACTACGAGGTTTCACAGAAAAATATAAAGTATACTAACTGGTACATTTCACTCTAGTTCTAAAAGATTTTTTTATTAGTTTCGAACATTTTCTTCTTACACACGAATTCATTTGAACTATTTATTACAATCTTTATTATGGGGGGATTCAAAAAGCGAAAGAATGTGCCCACGTGTATGATATATTTTTGGCGGTAAAAGTGTCCAGTTCTCCAACTATCTTTACACAGAAAAATATATCATAATGACGTTTCGTTGAGCCGTGAAAGATAGACAAACAAATAAACATACTGAACCCATTCATGATATTTTATGTACACTATGGATTTCATGCCGGGGTGAAATGATACGCATCTACAGTATTCCTATTGAATAGAACGAAGTACGTGATAGTATTACTCTTCTACAGCTTTTCACGAAGCTTTTGCGTTGCGTTCAGAGGTAAGATCGCTTTTGATAACATTGAGCGTATTCTCAATATGGTAACGTTTTTCTACTTTTTGTTAAATAATTCACAATGAATAAAGTATGGAAAAAGGAGTGTAGGTCGCCAACCAGATAGACTGACGATCTGAAGAAGACAGCGGGTATTCGCTGGATTCAGAAGGCTCAGGGTCATTTTGAGTGGCGCTAATTAGAGGAGGACATTCAAAGGTTGATAGATAGAAATTTGCGAACATGTTCGGCGAGCAGACATAACCGTGTATTGTGTACAACGCGTTGCAAAACTAATATAAGTTAGACCCGTAGTTGCAATATATTATTTGTATTGCACGAGTTGATATGCAGTTCTGCAATCCACAGAATATACGATCTAAGTTACTGGTGAAATCTAGTAGCTGTAAAACTGAATACATATTCAGAAGCTCTTTTATGGTAGACTAACCTTGTTAGTTCGTAATAAAGCGGATCCGTTGCGGGATAAAATTAATTTATTGCTCCCTGTTATTCCCCCTTTCATTTACATAGGATGTTTTGGGGATAAAGGATATGTACATCCGTAATTATATATGAGTTACCTAAATATATTGTTCCTTGTATTTTAGCAATATCCATACATTTATAACGAATGTGTTAAGGATTAACTAAATCTGTTCAGTGGTTTTTATAGGCAAAAGGTACAAAAGTATTCCAAATTATATGATCTAGATATAATATATACATAATATACACATATATTAAGATAAAAGATAAGAAATAGATATAATATAATTTTAATAGATATTGGGTTTAATCTTATTCTTATAAGATCATGCTTGGTGACAGCATGGTGACTGACATAAAAATTCGAAGAACCTGATTTACATGAAGTTTCATTACTTAATAGTTGATTTCTTTGTTATGACAAAGTAATGGTATAAAATGGAGGTTCTTCAGTAATTAGAGATTGTATCTTTTATACTCTAAGCAAGATAAAAGAAGCCAACGATTAACTTCAATCTTTATTAAGATTTAATAGCTCGCGGGGCCTCATTTACCTAATTTCTGTCATCAAATGTCGGTTTCTTAATTTTTATGGCCAAGTGGAATAGAATGGCGGAGTGAAGGAACGCTTTGTGAATATTTAACACTAAGTGGGGAAAATGAAGTGAATACCTATCGCGGCTCCGATTAAAACTTCGGCGGTACGTGGAATTTAATAACTGTCCCAACCGGAGCTCTCCTCATTTTGAGGATTGAAGTTTTCGTATTATTTTGTTATAGTTGAAAATTTCTCCTTTCCGTATGACGTGTAAATTGTATGAAGTCCAGTTATTGTGTAATGTTTTTCATGTTTAAATTTACTAAAAGACATAATCTCTTACTATGGTAATGCGCTCGCAATTTTGGGTGTCATCGCCACCTACATTATGTAAGACGGTTGTTAAGCATTAATTCGAGCAAAAAACTCATGATTGTTCTTATCTACGTTATTAAGCATATCCGTATTTTGAAGGGATATTAATTTCGTTTTAACTTGTCTTATTAAAATTTAACATAGGAATTCTGAAACAAATTGAATTACTTAAAAATGAGAGTAAATAAATCAGAATATCGAATCTTGTGTTCCTGTATCGTTAATATAAAATGATAAAATTAAATGAATTGATGCGATTTTATATTATTTTTCAATATGAAGTATAAATTCTAAGTATAACACGCTGGTTAATATAAGATTAATAAATTTAATACATCTTTGAGATAACTCAACGTAAGGTTTCATCAAGACGTTTCCATCTCCGAAGTAAGTTAGTGAATTAAAAATTGGAGACATTAAAAGTAAGATATCTCCTTTGAATTTGTTCTTATCTTACTAGCCTCAGGCTATCTTTGCTTCAAACTTTAATGTTATTTATATCAACACTGAATATTTGAAAAAGAAATATTACTTCAAATTTAGAGGGAGTTTGAAATGTTTAATTAAATTATATTACCAAAGATAAAAGATTTCTATCCAAACTATCCGTGCGATTAATAATATCATTTTGTACTTTAATGCACTTTACATTGAACTCTGTCATTTACCTTAATTACTTATACAACATTATCCCGATCCACCTTCATTTTGCAAGATAAGTATCTATCTTGGTTATGAAACTTTGAAACTTGGGCTTTGTATGTTCTATGAAATCAGATACCTTCGTAATCTACAGAACTTAGTACCTAACTTATTAATAGGTAAGGTATCGTGTGTAGGATAGATAACTTTAGTTATCTTTAAGATAGTTAGTTATTTAATTACTTAATTATTGTTATATTATGCATTGCTGATAATGCGCTTTCATATTTAAAATATTTTTTATGCATTTTGACAATATACTTTTAAAAGTATTTTTTAAAAGCTTTTATTTAACTTGCAATGTTCGTTAGATTGTAAGTATGTTTGTTTGCGAGGTGTATTAGAAATACTTCTTTTTATCCTATGAAGTTGAAATTTGACCGGTTTATTTCCGATTATGACCAAATACTTCATTAAGAAATGGCTCCAGACGAAGGAACGTATTAATGGTTTACAACATAGTTACTATATTTTTTGCAATACGCGTTTTTAGTTTTTTGATTATTAATTTATGTAGTTCTTTCATTTCCAATAGGTAATTTATTTGTAATTCTTCAACATACTTATTTTTAAACATTATTTTTATAATTAACCTTAATTAAAGTACTTATACTCACATTACAAGAATATTTTGAAGTACCTACATATTATAAAAACAAAAATGATTATGTTTGACGGAATGAAGAGGGGCGAACAGGCAGCCATTACGTTTTTGATCGTTAAACTTACCCGTTCAAAGTACTGTAGTAAAATGTGTTAAAAGAAGATCTATTTTAAATTCATCTATCCTGACCCAATCAACAATTCGAAAGTAGGAATTATAAACGCTAACACACTCATACCCCCGCAGTAGAGTTTACCCGTGTCGCGGGTGGCATAGACAACACAAATAACACGTCACTGACACCCGAGAACAAATATTTATCTGTCACATAAATATCTGCCCCGGTCGGAATCGAACCCAGGACCCCTCGCTTCGTAGGCAGGGTCACTAACAAGTAGGGTACGGGCCCGTCTTTATTAAAGCATAACTTTAGCTAAGTTGTGAAATAATAATCTTCATGCGGCTCTGCTGTTTCACATTTCAATTAAAATCCGTTCTGTTTGCAAATATGCAATGCATAAGATATTTGCAGGGTCGAAAACAAGCGAGCGTTTTCCGTTCCAAGGGAATTGTATTGAAAGAGTTTTAAAAAGCTAAGAAATGTCTCTGAAAGAAATGTGAAATGCGGGGTATTTTACTGTGAATAATAAGCGAAGACAGACTCGTACTTGCTTCTTTATAACCTTTCTGATATGGTTTCAAGCCATTAGCGAGCTCCTGCAGGAGATAGGTTTCTTTTTGTGAGTATCTTCTCATAGTTATTAATTAACTTCTGTGTATAGGGGTTAGTTATCAATCTATTTATCGGAAGTTTTTATAACAGCTGCATAACAAAAAATCGGAAAAAACCTAGTTGGTAGTGACCGTGCCTGCGAAGCGAGGGGTCCCGGGTTCGATTCCCGGCTGGAACAGATATTTATGTGACAGATAAATATTTGTTCTCGGGTCATGGGTGTTAGTGACGTGTTATTTGTGTTGTCCATGCCGCCAGCGACACAGGGAATCCTACTGCGAGGGTATGTGTGTGTTAGCGTTTTATAAGAGGTTTATATCTGGTAAACTAAAGTATCTGCCTGGTTAGATATGCATCATGCAAAGATTAGAATATGAGTATTAATATCAATATCCTAATAATTATATTGATCATGTAATAATTATTCGAAATCCTACCATCAAGTAAGAGGCTGGCTTCATACGACACCTCGGTGTGCTAGCGCGGGATAGGGGTCACTTCTCTTTTGATTAGATATAATTGTAGTTACTGATTATAAGTTAATTTATGGACGTAAATAATACTTTCAACCCTATAACTACGAGTTTTATAATTTTAGTCAGTGTAAAGATATTATATCTCATTTCAGTGCTCACTTCCTGCGTGGAAATACCTACATTGTGATAATGTAGCCACCATATACCCAAGGATTTTATATTTTACGATACGTCCTTTCAGTATGATATGATAAGATGACGGAACTATCCGGAACGTCCCATTAAAGACCCGCAATGATACGGTTATGGGGTTGACACGTTTAGGCAGTGGTTCCCAAAGTTGTCTGGTCTAGGACCCATCTAATAGAAGTTCCTAAATTCGAGCGCTATAGGAAATTTAACCGTTACCAATATGAATAAATTAGTTTTCAAATAACAATGCAATCCATTCGCCGGCAGTCAGTCGCCTGCTGTCCAGCTATTGGGTCATTAGGGTTGTGTGTCGTTCTACTGGCAAGGTCTACTAAATTCGCTTGTGTCCTATAGTTTGGGAAACGCTGCTTTAAGGTGTTCTTGTTATGTTATGTCATTTTACGGTAATACAGTAATAGGTCACGTTAAAAAGATGTGGAAATGTTGTTTTCTAACTCTATGAACTAACACTTCTATCTACAGTCAACTTAAAGTAATTACTTGAGTTGAAGTAATTACTTAAGCAACTAATTTTATTCAATGGCTCAGTGTTTGAACGAAGTAAGAACTTTAAAATTTTAGAATACGCTGCGAATAGTTGCTCAGTAATTACTTTAACTCGACTGTAGATACAGAGGCAACGTATGGGTTGCAATGTTAGTATTTTTTGAGTCATCAAGCTATGCTACATATTAAATACAGTTCTGATGGAAAATAATTAAATAATTAATGCTCACGGATTCACACGTTATGCACACCTAAACTATTGTATTCCAGAGATATTTTGTTTTTATACGTTGCGGCTTGACTACAGTTCCAGTCGATGGTAAGGTAAGATCAGTCTCAAGGTAAACGCGCTTACCTGAGAATAAACTATTCGTTTCTTTCTTAATGACGCTTTCATTGAAGCGGATGGAAATATAAAGATTTAATTTCTCTTTTCATCTACACAATTTACAAACAAAGATGAAGATCGTCAAATATGCAAAGATATTCATAAAATAGATTTGTACCTCAATAAATTCCCTACTTTCAAAATAGCCCCATCAAATATATATTATGTTGTTATCACCAACGTGTGTAACGATCGAACTCTTGCTCGATTTTAGGGAGTTAAATTCATTAGAGTATTTCGTACAATGAAATAAACGGAAAGCAATAACAGTGGGTGCAATTATATTACAACGAGGGTCGATATCGCGTTGCAGTGTTAAAAGCATCCATTAAGTGACAACGAACGACTTAAATGGATTATTGTACCGGCGCATCACGAACGATCGCGTTTGCGTGAATATATGTTCGTGCGAGATATCGACACGGGAACATCAATAGAAAATATATCACCATTTAAACCAGTAGATATCATAAATCAATCTTAAAGAGAAGCCCTATTTAAAGTCGATCATGCAAACGAAATGAAAGTTCTAAGGAACTGGGATGGAACGCGCGCCGAACTTTCTTCAAAGTTATTGAGAGCTTTTCCTATAACACGTTTTCGTTTTCTTCTGTTACGTTGAATTCCTTTTGAATAAATTCCGCTTTTGATTCAGTTAACTCATATTTGTGCTGATTCAGAAGTACAAATAATTTTATAAACGGCGACCGTAAGCTGTTATGCTAACGGCAGGGCGGGCCGGCGGCGGGCCGGCCGCGGGGCGGCAGCGGGGCGCGGCGGGGCGACGGCC
>DWPA01005266.1:0-11979 GCA_018251375.1 Calpodes ethlius
TTACATCTATTATTATAAATTTATACTAAAACGTAAATAAATTAATAATGCAAGAATCCTAACTCCTAAGAATGGATAAAAGATATTTCATTAAAAAAAACATGGATAGTACAAGATTGCTCTATTTCTTTTTAGTTTTTTAGCGGCCGTACGGATACAATAATATTTAGAAACTTAATAAAACGCAAAATGTTAGTTACTAATTGACAGAAATTTAATATATAAAGAAAAATAAAGATGTACAGAGGTTACTTAAAAAGTGTGATGGTGCAAAAGGATACGATAAGAAACGATGCAAAAAAATTCATCCGTAAAAAAAAAGGCAAAGAGTTTGTATGACTTTTAAGTTTATGTTTTCGAAGACGAATTCTTGGAATCCTACCAAAATAAATAACACTTTATTATTTACTACATTACAAAATATGTATATTGCTTTTTAAATTTTACGAGTGAATTAAAAAAAAATACGATTATGATGATGATGAAAATTACTTTACGATGTACCTACATATAATAAGATACATAAAATAGTTAAACAAGGCTACATAAATTACTTAACAGCGAATAAAATAACAATTACACTTTAATAAAAGATATTTATAACAGTGTTATTAAAACGTTAGGCAACGTCACGTCCTCCCGAATGCAAAATGCAGACTGTAATTACAGGCGGTTGTAAAAAGGATTTGAGTGCACGCTTGCGCGCGGAGCTTTCCCCAGACAAGTGTATCGAACGTATACGTCCGTATCCTTCTTCCGCGTTTAAGCCACCTACCCCTGTCTACCCTAGCGTTGAGCACATCTGAAGCCTTATACAACCCCTTAAAAGCCCCTGTATGACTGGATACAAAACCGGAAAAGTTGAAGGTATATTCTAAGTTATTCTAAGTTAAGATGTAAAAAAGCACACATAAAAAATGAAAAAAAAATATCATAAACACTTCCACTAACAGTTCTTCACAAATATCTTATTGTACAAATATTGAACAGTAAAGAATTTTGTTTGGGGCCATAATGTGATTATGTATGGGTCTTGATAAACATAATATTAAAAAAAATCATCTTTTCGTATGTGTTTCAAAGTGTCTTTTAAAATATCGACATATATGATATAAAAAATTAAGTGCAACGTTGTAACAAATTTCGATTCCATCCAAGTGAAAGATATGTTTGAATAAATAATAAGCCCTGTATTTTTTTTTCAACTTTGAATTAAATTATTATTTACTCTCGCGGAACATTTAAAATTTTGAAAAATTACTCGGTTGTATCATTGAGCTGACTGTTAAATACCTAAATACAAAGATGTTTATAAAAAAGGCAATATTCATTTTGATTTTGATATTAGCTTCTGTAGAACAAGTCTACTAGAACTACAGACTAGATAGAATCTTCTAAAATCCTCAGCACTAAGATCCGGATCGTTAAATCAAGAATACAATTACAATACTAAGACCGCTACTATCAATCCGTTTGCATTCAAGTTGCGATTACGTAGATATAATCTGTAGTGACCATGCCTGCGAATGGAGAGGTCTCGGATTCAATTCCAGACCGGCACAGACTATGAAAAAGATAAACATTAATTCTCAAGTCGCTGGAATTAGTGATGAGTTATTTAAGTACTTCATGCAATACAAGGAATACTGCAACAATATTATTAAAGTATTGCTGAACAGATAAACGAGACGAATGATTAATTTATTACATGAAAAAAATATTTCAACACTCAATTTTTTGCGTCGGTTAAAAAGGGGTTAGTCCCCGAGGAGCGCTGTAACCCCGTAACAGGTCAGCCGTGAACGCTATTCTGAAACTGACATTGACATATTGCAGTCTCCGAGTAGTCCACCCCCCACAGTAGGCCATCGCCTATGTTATATAGGAATGGATTATTTTTCCTCCAAGGCATGTAGCTACACGCTTATCTGTATAAATGTAAGTATAATTTTTGTTATAACTAAGTTATATTGCATAACGGTACAAAGAGATCTTATATAGCGTTAAGATAAAAGTAAGAAAGAGGTTTTGAATATTTGAGTAATAAAAGGGTAAATTACAGGTTAAGAGTTTGTATGAATATAAAGATAATATTTTATGTAAATTGTTATCTGAAGGGAACGCTATTTTTTTAACAATAGATAGTTTTATTGTGTTTCTTTCTAAAATCATATTTTGTACTTATTTTCATTATATAAATTGTATTATATTATATAAATATACATTACTAGTTATTATCCGCGGCTCCACCCGCGTATGTAAAAAGACACCAATAAAAAAGTTGCTCATTTCGATTTATAAATGATGGCTAGGCAACGCTTTTAATTTGGCTGAAATATACATCGTAATCGTAACAAACCAAAAATCGTACCATGCGACGCTGCGTTGCGCCGACAAAGAATTACAAACTTTCGCATTTACAATATTAGGTAGTATATAATCTCAGTTTATCTGAACTATATTTCAACGTACATGACTTATTAAACTGAAATAAAACTTACTTTAAATATTAAAAGAGTCGCAAACAACATGGTAACCTCTATTAAATGTGGCAGCGGTTCTGAATAGGAGAGTTTAAAAAGCAAAAAATATGTTTCACTTCGTGACCGTAGATCTTGTCGTGTCGCAAGATCGTAATTAAAATTGTCATTCTTTTAACGCAAGGCTTATTTAAAATTCTTTGAGGACGCTAGAATCTGTGAGAGATTAATTAAAAATAATTATTGTTACTAGCTTAGTTTGTCTTAGCTTCGCTGGGTCAACTGTGGTATAACAATGGAAGACATGAGTGTACTCATCTTTTATAGAGGTATATTTTTCGCTTATAAAACGCATAATAAATAAGTTTTTTTATGGACAATAGTTTATGATGCAAAATCCAAGGAGAGCAGATTAGCTCCCCATGACCAAAGAAGTGACTATACCGAATAACAGCTTGAAATTTCTTCATCTCCTAGAGCTCTTTCTTAATTGTAACATAAGTATTATTCCGAACAGGTATTTTCATTGATGCGTTTTCGTGTGTAACATAGTTACACTATGATATCGCTGTGTACCGACTTGATTATGTAGTTATAATTTAACTAACTTTAACTTTCACTGTCTATCTACAACTGTTGAAATTAATATGGCAATTATAAACCAATGTGGTTCTATAAAAACTCTCTTATTGTTTTTCTTACAAATATTTCGTAACGTGTCTATAAACTTTAAAATATGTAGGTAATTCTAACTAAAACACATTGTTATAATTGTAAGATATTATTGATTAATATTTATTGATAATCATGATGTACAAATTACTAAGATATATTTTGATATATCACATTTGATTGCCTATTTGTAATTGATAATTATATCAAATAGTTTCAAAGCGTAAGTTATATAAATTAATTATCTATCTATTTTTTAATCTCCACGACCCGTACTTTTACGGTTTATAAAACAACTTAACAAACCTACGGAACTAATTAAAAAATAAGTTTTTTTTTTATTTTCCTTTAAAAACTAACATCAGAAATGGAACAGTTCTAAATTACTCTGCACCTTATCTAAAAGCTCTCATTTACGTGCAATGTTTTTAGTATTTTTAGTTTATTAGTACGTTTATTTTGTGTCATATCTCAACAGCTCTTCCTTTTGCTCTACAAAGTTAAATTTGACATATTGATTTAGTTCCGATGACAACGCATTTTTATAACAAGTATGACGTGATACTTCACTTAAGTTTGCCTCCAAATGAGGAAACTCCTCAACGGTGCACTTCAAAAGCACACTCTTACTAAAGGTGCACTATAAAAGGGTGTTTATATATTTATTCATTATTATTTAATTATAAAGTAATTTACCCAAACAGCTACGTGAGTTATCTGCTATTATATGTACATTTTATCGGAAGGCCCGTCTCAATTTTAAAACAGTTCTCCAATTATAATAGGCGTAGGAGCGCTACGAGGTTATTTCGTAGCGAGTTAACTCGCAATAAATCAGTATCCGTGCGGGCTCTCCGTCCCCATCTAATTAATAGGTGCTCATAAAAGCAATATCACCGTTCGGTATAATGGTAAACCAATAATATTTGTACAGAGTAATTATGAATGGGTCGACTGTACAACTATTTTATTTATTCATTTATGTTTGTCATCCAGAGTAATTGGAAATGGTATAATAGTGCTATTATTTTATTGACGGCTTCGTAGCCCAGTTGGTAGTGACTCTGTCTGCGAAGCGAGGTTCCATTCCCAGGCAGAGCAGATATTTACAGATAAATATTTGTTCTCGGGTCATGGGTATTAGTGACGTGTTATATGGGATGCCCATGCCACCCGCGACACAGGGAATTCTGCTGCGGGGGTTTGAGCGTGTTAGCTTTTATTTATTTAAATTTGTGTCATCGCTTAAAGCAATTAATAAAGCGAAAAACATTGCTAGCATTGTAAGCGATAGGTGAATGTGGAAAAAGCTGATACTATGCATAAAATCTTACAACCAAAATCGCGTCCACGCGTATTCTACGATTTTGTAGTTGTAAGTTATGACTCCAAAACTTACGAATTCGAAATATTCTATCCTTTTTAAATTGTTCATCGTTTAGCTGACGGGTCCGGTACGAGAGAAAGGAGGGGGGGGGGGGTTATAAATTCCTTCTGTTGTCACTGCATTCGAGTTTGATCATATACCTACGTCAATATAACGCACTGCGTAGTCGCCGCGTGAACTTAGCGTATCACTAAAACTTGTACAATTTTTTGGAGGAAAGTATTCTTTTTGTGATTATCAAAAATATGTTCTTTCCCAGTGTAAAAGTACTTCACAGAAAAAGCTAAAACTAATCTATGGCTTAATACTGGCACTCCATTGTTACTAATTAGGAGTTAAGTAATTGCAGTTTTAACCCATTTTGACACTGAAAATGATATATTTGATGTTCGTTAAATAAGAAACATATTTTTTTATTGAAAGAAAAGCATTTTCGACTCTGCATCGACAATAAAGTCTTCTTGTTTTATGCAAAGTATTGATGATGATGATTTTATTTGTTTAGACCTTAGTATTCCATAAATATAAGTTTTTATATACAGAAAAGAATAATTTACTAATTTATCAATCTAGAAATATGAAATTTGAACGAAGGTTCCTTAAATAATGTAAGCGAGCAGTAAGAGGTTAAAATAGGGGATAAAAGAACGATGAAACTTTGTAATTTTTGAAGTTAGAGAGATAGACATTTAAGTACGAGCTTATGGTTAAAAATAAACACCTGGTATGCGAATAACTGATACGCTTTCTTTCTGTAAACCCCTGTCTCGTTGTCTACTCGAAAAAAATTTAAATCAGGCTTTAAATTGACATAGTTTTTATTTGAAATAAACTAAGTTTCAACAATTGTAGCTAATCTATAAAAATATCCCGATCGGTAAAGTCGTTTCTAAAATTACGAGGAAAAAACGCACAGACAAAAATATAAACTTTAAGAATCTATTAAATATTTATTATATATTTTTTTTAGAGCCATTGAGCAATTCCAGTTATATTACAGTTATAGATCACCATGTCTATACTAGATTATTAATGCATAGTGTGTTCGTTTGTCTTTCCTTCACGGCGCAAGGAACCTTATGGTATGATTTTTAGTGTGGAGAACGTTAGAAGCATGTAGAGTGATATAGGTGACAACTTTCCACCGCAAAAAAACATTTGATTTTTGTGGGAATATTCATAACGATTTCTTTATGATTTTTATTGCCGTTCCTTTTTCAAACGCGGGGAACAACTGCTATAAACAATATGTTTGTTTTCCCAATAATTTTGTTTTATACTCACTTTTAAGAACCACTAAATTCAGCCACATAAAGCTCATATAACTAAGTACGCTAACAATGTTTAGTAAAGCTCAAGGATATTTGGTTTGAGGCCAAGTAGCTACTCAATACTTTCTTAACGAAAGGTCACCGTTCTGTTTGATTAAAACGACCCTCACAGCGGTCAACCACTTAACGATCACTTATTGAGAATTCGTACACTTAATGAGATTTTATTCACAAGTTGAATAAATGCTATTCAAATTTGTATTTCGAAGCACATTAGAAGTATACTTATATATTTTAACGCCATCTAGCGACTGAGTATATGAATAACATCTCAAGTTCAAACTTTGGTTTAGGTAAATACGAGGCTCTTGTTCACGTAAAATATATATAAAGAGCTATTTCGTTCTATTCTTTTTGAGTCGTTTACGTTAAAACCAAAAAGTTCACATACAAATTGCTGAAGAAAACGCATTCTCCATACAAACATTCATCCCTTATTGCACCCTTTTAAACCTTTATTTTTACAACAACATGTACCCTATGTCCGTCTCCTGGTTCTAAGCTACCTGGTTTGAAACCAAATCGTTTCAGCCGTTCGTGAGTTATTAATAGTGTAACTAACACGACTTTCTTTTATATTTATACAGATGTATAATGTAAATAGTATAATTTTATATAACACGTCAGTGTTATACTAGCAGATGACTTACGTATACCACAATTATAAATGAAGTTATTTTATACGTTAAATCATGTAAGTTATATGATAATCTTATCTCTGTACAACGTCATGTGTGTATTATACTGCATAAATCTCTCCTTGCTAGGAGATTAAACATAAACTAGTGTAGCCTAAAGTAATACTAAGTTACTTATTTTAAGTATTTCTTACAATACATTTTCATAATCAGAACATGGAAATGTAAACTATTTTATGCGGCAAAAAAACCTTGCAGTGCATGCGCACAGACGACCACTGTTGGCGTTTAAAAAAGAATTGAACACAGAGTAATTTTGTATACGGGACTGTACGCTTTTACTGCACGAAAGAGCTTTTTTTCTATTTTGTATCGTTATGAGTATAAAAACCAAACCTAGAACTATATTTTTTTATTTATCAAACAGTTTGTAACAGACTTTTAGATAATTATCAACGTGCTGATTGAAGTGTCGACGAAATCAATTGACAGACTGTAAACATTACAAAGCACTCAAGACGAACGAAGAAACGAACTAGTCTCGTTTCAGACGGGAACTTGAGAGATAGTACTTCCTTTCTTGTCGTACTTACCTACATCTTACGTGCCAGTGTTTTGTTTATTTTTTAATCTTGACTGGAAATTCTTCGGCGATCTAAACGAAAAAAATACCTCAAGCTTGTTATATGGCTAAATTTAAATAAAATGGTATGTCTTTATAAATAGGCTAAAAATCCCGTCAAGTATGCTGGTAACCATTGAAACGAAATAAATTGCGATACTCGGATTAAATAAAATTGGCCGCCCATTTGTTGGAAATTGCTTTCACTGATGAATTCGAGCAATATCGGCATATTTGTAAAGTTTTTGATTACATTATGGCGTTATTGATGGATCGGTTCTCTTTTGTGAAATCTGTTTTTAGAATTGTTTGTGTGCATGTTAACCTTTAACTTTGATTAAATATTTTGTACGTTATAAATAGCGCTTTTTTATTTGAATGACTAATAAACATCACCGCTGTCATCTGTTAGTAATACAAAAGTGTCACTGAGGTGTAGTCGGAGGTGTGTTGGAACGGAGAATTTATTTTATTAGAAACTTTCCTATACACCAACCGAAATATAAATCAAGTCTATAACGATGAATACTTTATCCAGCTGAATAGTGTGTTCGCTTGTCGTTTAGATACATAATAACTATTTAATGTTAAATAAATTAAGCTGGTGTAAAACCCTACCATCATGAGTCTGTAATGTCGGGTTAAAATGGGTGAATAATGAAGCTACATTTCCCAGTAGAATCTGGTTACTATTACCTAGTCTTACCTTGGTATTCACAAACAATATTAAAAGATATCACAGTGAAATAGAAAGAAACGATTAATTGTTGGTATACCCATCCTTGTCTTTGGCATTGTTTACGAAACTAGAGCGAAGTAGACGGGAATGCAAACAATCGAACCTCTCTTTCTGTTTCGCTGCGGAACCTTCTAGTATTGTTTGTGAATACGTGGTTTAGTCTGTTGTTCAACAGATGGAGGAAGTTAGCTATTATTTAAGAATAAATGCACTCCCTCATACCTTAAAATTGTTCGGATACCTAAATATGAGCTATTCTTAAATATAATAATCACCAAAGGGCAATAATTCAAATTTAACATTAGGTATTAGGTAAGCATTATCCTTAAATTAGATTATCTTTCCATAAGAAATTTCAAGTGATAACTTTTCGTTAAGGTAAAAGCTTTGAGACTTTAAAATGGCATTTGAACCCGAGTGAATAATTATTTATAATGAAAATATGCATAAATATTATTTAAACTTCGGGTCGCTACAAATTAGTTTAAAAGTATAAAGTAAGGCCAGACAAATTCGTTTTCGGTGTGTTTCATAAAGAAAATCTGGTTTAAGTGCTTAAGCAATTACTACAGCCAGAATTTTTAATCTTCTCATTATGGCTGAGAGCTTCCGGAGATTATGAGAGAAAATTATGCTGGAGTACTACAAATTATTATTTCTAAATATTTATAAATTGGAATCCGCTTACAGTGTTGATGAATATCTTACGTTTAAAACTGTCTCAATTACGTGGGGAACTTCATTATCAAGGTAAATTAAAAATGTAATTCATTTAGTTTAGAATAATAAATGTACAGTTTTAGTATTAACAAAGTAATTGTAGATAATTAATACAAAGTAATGGAATGCAGCTTAAACTTAATCATGAACTAAAAACTTAGTTAAACAAAGTATTTTACTTTTTAATTAATTGAATTGGATCAGAATCGAAGAGTGCAAAGTTGTTTCTTATACAAACCAGTTTAATTGATTACTTCCCAGTGCACCGTCCCGTGCAAAGATTTAACTCTAGGAACGATTATTTTGTACTTTGCTGATCTGAAAGTGTCTGTGAAACTTGTCTTGTTGTTTGGACAATCCTTGATTAATGTTAAAAGGATTGTGTTAAATTGTTTTCAGGTAGACCGTGGTTAACGTTTATTTTGCATTGCGATAAATTATTATTTGTATAGGACCCTTTTATCCCTCGGAATCGTGACCGAATTTTCTCCCGCGAGGCCTTTATTTTGTGACGAGATTACTTTTGTGCTAAAATTATTATGCTCATCTATTTTTTTTTATTTCGTCTGCAGTATAGATTTAGGTACTTGTATTATGGATTGACACAATATTGGAAGAGGACGTGTTATGTTCGACTTAATACCAAAGACTGTGTGGTCCGTCAATCATATCCTATTTTTATACACTTGTATGGTTATATGATTTTTCAGTGGTCTGTAATCAAATCTTGTGAGTTAAGTGTCATCCTCGTCCAATTAAGTTGAAATTTTGTGTAAAATAGATGATAGTGTATTATAATGGTGTCACAGAGCCGGTCCTAAGATAAAGACGCAGGAGAACTATAGGAACTAGGAAATATAATTACGCAACCCGATCTTGTTTAGGCTCTTTTGATTTGTCTTGAGAAGTAAACTGCTCTTGGATGATATTCAAGACCTAATAATGAAGCCGAGAGGTTGGTCCATTTTAACTGTGTTTATATTTCAAAATAATGCGCGACGAGAAGGCACATTTGGCTTTGAGACTCCAAGGATGGATAGAGTTTCTAATACACTAAGGGTATATCACTTGCTACCCGGACTTCTATTATTGAATTTAAGTTTATTTATTTCAAAAAGTAGTTATTAAGGCCCTCCTTACGTATATTTTATCCACAAGTTACGACTCCATGAATAAACCATTTGTGGGAATGTGGAATTCGTGTAAAGTGCGAACATGTTTTACGGGAGCTACATGTCTGTTTCCTGCCAAAATACTGTGAATTTACTTCGCGTTTGCTTATATCCAGTTAGTACGTAAAAGAAATAGGTCCGGAGATGGTGGAAAATGTTTTGGTACCCAAGAATGTAATGGATTTACGACTTAATCTGCAAGGCCAGGACTCTGGATTGTCCATAAATTTGCTGACATCCGATCGAACTACAATTTTCATAGTCTTACTCCCGTATTCACAAACAATGCTATGAAGTCTCACAGTGAAATAATAAGACAGGATGTATTGCTAGTAATCCCACTCTACTTAACTCTAGTTTCTTGATGACTCCGTAGCCTAGTTGGTAGTGAACCTGCCTGCGAAGCGAGGGGTCCTGGGTTTGATTCCCGGCCAGGGCAGATATTTATGTGATTGATAAATATTTGTTCACGGGTTCATGTTAGTGACGTGTTATTTATGTTGTCTATGCCACCCGCGATACAGGGAATCCTACTACGGGGGTATGCGTCTAACACACTCGTTTATTTATTTATTTAATGCTAAAGACAAAGACGGGAATACAAGCAATCGATCCTTTCTTTCTATTTCACTGTGAGACCTCATAGTATTGTTAGTTTTAGTCATAGTATGACTTACTTCATGGAAAAAATTATATCCACCAACGGATCGGTTTCATTTAAATGGCGAAATTAATGTTACATATATGGTGCTAGATTTAAGTGAGATTATCAGTTAATTATATATTGTCAAAATAACCAGTTGTTTAAAAACTTAAAAATATACGCGGTTGTAGAAATAACTTGTAGAATAATAACTGTTATGTTTATATGCGGCATAATTAACGCGTTAATTTTAACCTTGGTTACACTAATTATGTTACAATATTTATGCCAATTTACTCGGTTTGTCAGTTAGCACTTTAATTAGCGCGCTAAAGTTTTAATTATATCTATTCCTGTACAACAGTGGAGGAAAAAGGGGATTAATACTTGCATTCTGTTTGAGTCATCCTTGAGGGACAAGGATATAGATAATCACCCGATGTTTACCTAAACGGGTAAATTCAAAATAAATAAAGCGTGTAAATAGACTATTACTTCTGGTTTGAATCACGAATTTGGTGATAATAAAGTGTTTAGTGGCCGAGGCTAAAAGAAAAAAGAATACGTATGTCTGATTTAACACGTGACTGGAACGAATATGATTCTACATGTATATTTATACATTTTTTATTTTTGTATATTTTATTCACGTAATGGAAAAACCATTTTGATATACTACAACTAGGCTATTAAATAGCCTGCCAAATAATAATTTATTATATTGTCTTCCCTTATTTCATTTATCCGCTACAAATTATAGATAATTTTACCCATCATAAAGCGCGCTATGGAATATCGTTTCAAAAATAAATAAAAAGGAAAGTCATAAAAAATATTTGCAAAATATTGAGCAATTTTACATGAACACGCGACAGCGATAATGATCAGTGATGATGATGAATTTATAATATATTTATTAATCTGTAACATGATTTACTTACATACTTACTTTATCCGCTACAAGGTCCTTTTACGTTGGGAAAGATTAAACATAGTGTAGAACACAAATATTCTATGTATGTAAGTATACAAGCGAAGATAGACGAGACATCACTCGTGTTAGGTTAAAACTCCAAACATCGCTCGATCATATTTACGAAATCTAAATATAACCGTGTTCATAACTTTCGGAGACCTCCGAGTTTGTTAAGTTGTTTCATAGTGAGATTACAGCAATTTTCAGCGTAGTCAAAATTCAGCAAAATGCCGCGAGAGCAATAATGGGAATAAAAAAGAAAATGAAATTTTGTTCCGTGTTTGTTATAATATTTTTAATATATAAATACTCGCTTAAGGACCAACTGAAAATTATTATTAGAAGACGATATGTGGTATGATAGGTAGTTATAGCATGAATGTTATATGGTATTGCATGTGTCAATAAACTAATTAGTATCGTACGGTCAACGAACACTGAAATCAAATTAGTGGAGTCTCTGACGAGTAACTAGTTTGCCCAACTATTCCTATCAATACTAATTGGTTGATGCCAGTTATAATTCGACGGCAGAAAGCAATTTTGCTGTAAGTAGCCAAAATACCGAAAATGAATTATGTATGTGTCGATTCATCTAG
>DWPA01005267.1:0-11977 GCA_018251375.1 Calpodes ethlius
GCCATAGTCCACCACGCTGGCCAAGTGCGGATTGGCAGACTTCACACACCCTCGAGAACATTGAGATGAATTCTCAGGTGTGCAGATTTCCAAGTTCCAAGTTCCCGTTATAACTAGAGTACCCTAATTCATTCACTCATTCATCATCAACATTAACCCGTAATCCGTCATTCATAAAATTTATCATACATTAACGGTTAACATTTGAAATAAATTCATATAAAGCTATTATACGATTTTGCAATTTCAAAATACCAATGAGTTTTTAGTTTATCATCAACAAAATATCGAGCATTACATAATGCTTCATTTCAATCAGCAGCATCGAAATAACGTTCGCCGTTGGAATGGCTTTTGTGAATTTGATCGAAATGAACTAATGCGGTTTTGAAATTTCATATAAAGCGTTTACAGTAAGCAAAACACGTACGGAAATATCTTTCAATCAGAGTATCAACTGAGTTAGAGACAGTGATAGCATAATATAATACGAGAACAGATATACTAAATACACCAATGACAACCCTTGGATCGGTATTACTCCTTTTAATACGTACAGTATTTGTGGTATTAGGTTTCTTTCTTCACTGCCTAGCTACTACAATTTTATTCTTTTTAAACAAATCGATAAATTCATATATTTAAATCGTAATAAAATTAACCAGCGGGTTGCTATTTGCTTCCTAACGTTTGGTAAGGTCAGCAGTAACCACTTAGCGCTTGTTACCGAAGCTTTGTCTCTTATCGACTATTCCATTGTTGACGATGTTACGGAAAATTAAAAATAAATTCCGTACCATTCGTGTGATAACATTATAACAGTAGATAGGCGACGCTAGACGCTCGTCACAGGGAAGAAAGAAAAGTGAGGGCAGCACACTCACCCGCATACAAATAGTTTACAAATGGCGCGATGGCGGTTCGATGCTGTGACGACGCTTCGTCTTAGGATACAGCTCAGGGAATAAGCGATAAGCTACGGTAATAAAATTTGGTTTCGATATTAAAGTTATGATTACCTAGACGAATCTCAAATAACTTGGAACGTCTCCCAGAGAGGCCATGTACGTGTGTTGCCTGGTAACCTTGATTAAACAAGGTTAGAGAAAGTAATTTGTTAACTCATTTTAATTTATTTTGTAATTATTGTTTTAAATTTGTTTAGTAACAGTTATTTCAGTTATTATTATTTCTATGATGTTATAATTTAATTTTGAGTATTTTTTATTTTGATTCGTCTTGTGTCTGAGTAAGTGTAATTGTACCTGATGTCCGTTGTAGCTAACTATAAATAAATCTTCTCTTTCTTTGGATTCTATTCCCGACTGAAGCAGGTTTTTATGTAACTAAAAAATATATATTTCTTGCTTTTAATACTTCATAACCACAACTCTTCAATGGGTAAAATTCGTTTTGTTAATTTACTAAAAACTTTTTCCCATATATACAGCCAACCACTTCAAATTCCATAGATTGCTTTAAAATCATCTTCTTCATAGGAAATTTACGCATAACGCGTTTAAGAATAAATCCATCACTACCAATATGCGACAATACAAAATTTGCATTCGCATTTACTTAAGTTCCCTACAATTCTGTTTTGGTCTATTCATTGCCATAGATGAGTGAGAGGAGAGTTATGATGACTGGTACCTTTAATTGAATAAATAAAAAACAAACAAGCTGACGATCCATCAATGGTAAGTATTCACCACCGCCCATGGATACCAGCAATATCAAAGGCATTACTGATGACTTGCCGGCCAACAAAGAAGAGAGAAAACAAAAAAAGACCTGAATCGTAAAACCAAAGCTGAAACGCACCCAGTCGTCGGAACTTTTTTGTTTTTAGTACACTGTCTGAATCAATATATGATAAGTTTATTCGTCGTCACCTTTTGTTCTAAGAATGTCAGCGACTTAGAAGCATTAAAAATAATAGAACATCGTCTTTTATGACTTGCACTACAAGGCAACTCAGAAAGCTGCACTTTGTATGACGTTCGCGTTTGGTTGCGATAACTGAGAGAATTTTTAAATTACACAATCACCAATAACGCGAACAGAATCAATTTGAATTATATTTCTTCGTAAGAAAACAAAGTGAGCGTATCTTACATTTTTCAATTTTATTCTTCATTGTCTATAGAAGAATTTATATTAGTATTTTTATTAGAAACTACTTGAATTAAGGTGCTTATTACGCCCAAATTTTTACATGAAGTAAGCGTATGGTTCCTTTTTTACGAAATTATATTTATCCTTATACAGAGTCTATCTCCAAAAGACGATTGATTCTAAAAGAGGGTTATTTCTTGTTTTCTTCTTCTCTCTCCTCTTCTTTCGTACCCTTCAACGAATCTGTTAAACATTTAGTACTGCTGATGTCCATAAGAAGTGATACTCACTTACCGTCTCATGGTTTGGCTGTGTTGGCAAAACAAACATTTTGATGAAAAGTAATATTATTTTTCTTGCAGTAATTGGTCTTTTAATTTTGCATTTATATTTAAAGTACAAAAGGAATACTTAGGAGGAAGTGGCCAAGATAGAAGATGCGCATTACTTAAAATACAATATGCATGAACCAACCGCAGAGTACCCTCTTTGCAAATTTTAGCAAATAACGCGACTCGGTAAGGATTCCCCGTTGGATAAACCTGAAAACAGAGGCCGAGACAAAATGGCACTAAAAGGTCTTCAGTAGCTCCGTAATCATTACATAAACGAATTACTCTAAAAAACGGCTCTCAGAGATTATATTGATATAAAATTTAAGATTCATTTAACGGCCTCCCTTTCCATCTTTACAAGATTACTGTGTAATGATAAAGCACAGAAAAAGGTCATTAAGATTGTCTAACGAATAATAACGTATATAATGAAATTTTGAAAATATATTGACATCACAACTTAAGAATTTTGAAAATCATACTACTAGGCAATCATAGACACTTAGTATGATTTAGAGTAAAATTCCATTCAATTCAATTCATTCAATTACTCTAAATCATACTAAGTGTCTACCAAGTCCTTCGTAATGAAAATGTTTATCAAATCATTTATGAGTATTTACAGAAACGTAATATACCAATAACCGGTATATATATTGCGTATCATAAACCTTTTTAATTTTATTTTAAACCTTACAAATTTTATGCATGAAGTACTTTAATGAATCTCTAAATAAATTATTCTTATGACAGCAACAAATCATTAGGCTTAAGCACCAGGTGAGCAATTAATACGCTATCCTTCTAAATCTCCATAAAAGCCCTTTAAAAGTTCCAAGCCTCGGGAATTTTCGTCCCTTCTTGGGGTTACAGAACTGACCTAGAAAAATTCAGTGCATCATTTACGAAAAATTCCTAAATACTTAAAATTTCATAATTAAACGTGTTAAACTTTACTGTTATAAAACGTCTAAGGATAAAAATATTGAAAAAAGGGTCCGATCCCATTTTTACGGTACTATAATCGACAACGTTACAAGCGTCACTTTGCCGCGGCGCCCAACTGGTCACGCTTCCGATAATATTTCCAGCCGTAACACTAAAATAAAAATAACCATAAAGGACGATGTACAAAATCATGAAAAAGGGAAACTCATAAAACGAGATAGGGTCCTTATTTACTTAGCTATATGAGTAATCAAAGTTGCTTTATGGAAACGTTTTTAGAGAATGGACCGTGTTTTATGGGTAATTTATGACAACTAACTACCACTGGCCCGAGGATTTATTAAATTTTTTATGAAGTGTACTAAAAGTAAGGCGTGCAGATATTAAAACATGTCAAGTATTCACATGCAAGTTTTAACAAAGTGCCTATTAATTTTGTTTTTGTTTTAGAGTGTAGTATTAATAATTTATCATTTAAATTCAAGGGTTTATTTGTCCCTAAAGTTTTGGATAACCATGAATATGAAATTTATTAATAAGTTAATCGAAAAAACAAAATTAATAGAGCACAAAAATAAAATACGCCTTAACATAAGAAGACATTGGCTAACTATGCTGTGTATTGTTGAGGAGTTTCTTCGTTTGAAGCCAACCATAAGTGAAATAACAGGTCGTACTTATCATAAATGGAACGTCATCGCAAGTAAAGCAGCGAATTTCAACTTTATAAGATAATAGAAAATTGATCTAATTCAGCTTGCAAGATTTGATCCAATTATTTCAAGTAAAATAAGCTTTAAAAACTATGAAAATGTATTAGTTTTAGTAGCAAAACTTTTTACTATGAGAAATATTATTTAGGTTTTTAGTAAGAGAAAACGACGCTTTTAAATGTTTTTGGAAAATCGGAGTAGAAGTAGTTAAAACACGCTATAAAAAGTATGTTTACTTTGTACTTGTACTTATACTTTGAAGCAAGAAATATTAACATTATTATTGGGTTAAGAAGAATCGAACAACCTCGTTAAATTTTTTGGCAAATCAACCCCTGAGGAGTAAATTAGTGATGAAACAAAACAAATGGAAAATCTTCCTACGCAAAGTAAAAATATTTTTGTTAAAGTTACTGTTGCTATAGATGACATTATATCAAAACTCTTTCCTTAAGTAAGCCATACAATGAAAAGAAAGTTTTAATGTCTATTATTTCCGTGTTAAATTAATATTATTTCATCAAATTGACTGTCAGTACCAAGACATAAGTTTTCCGAAGCAAAGTAAGGCAGATTATTAAACTCATATAATATCTATGTATAAATTATTAATGTAAAATGCATAATAAAAGTATGAAATAAAACATGAGATTTCTACGTCAAGGTATTTCGGAACTTAGTGAAAGTGTTTAAGAAGAACACAAGCAACTTAAAGCGTAGGCTATGAAACAACATTCGGCCGCACCTCCGATACGCAGGGCGCGTGCCCTCGCATGCTCTGCCCGGCTTTAGCGGAGTCTGAAACGTTCCAATCCCAGTGCAAACGTTTGCCAACTCGAAAGAATGCGCTATATTGATATTTGTGAACACGTCCACGATAGGGTCAATGGGGAGGGTTCGGTAATCACTGAGTTGATAAATATTTGGCTATTTATTTTGTCTGCTTTGTTGTAAATTTGCTTTTCATACCCGTTTCATAATCGTAAAATTTTATAACATAGAAGACTTACGTATGGTTGCAGCAGAATTTTGAAAAGATTCTATAACTATTTGAAATTTTGATAATATAACGTATTTGGGAAGCACGTTATATTATATTAAATTCTGATAATATGAGCGTAGTTAGGTACTAGAAGTAAATATGTTTTCGGTATTTTACATCTTATATATGAAATACTAAAAGTAATATTTAAAGTTTTATCTTCAAATTCAATAGTTTTTGAAGGGCAAATTTCTTAAGAACCCTGTAATTTGTAAAACGATAAAACAAAAGAGTGGCTAAGTTTGTATATTTGTACCGAAATAAGTACAACGTATGTTTTTAATTTTTATTGAATGCATCTAACAAATATCTAAGAGATATATTTTATCAAGAAAACAAGTCAGCGCAATTGAAATAGATTATAGGAAAGTCAATATAAACAGGAAACATTAATCGTGACGAGTTATCCGTTGCGAAAGCTACTCGGAAAACGTTTTCAATAACGTATATGAAGAAAACCAAGCACTAGATAGTAAGAACGTAACGTCTTCAACAGATAACATAGAGGAAATTGATTTTATCCTGCTCCTTGATTTCATGGAAATTGTTTACATTTATGGAAGAAAACTTGAAATAGAATAACAGTCTTTGTTTGTGTAGTATCTTATAGTTATAATATATGTTATTGTTATCGGAATACGTCTGTTAGTTATTGTGTAACTCATGAAAGCATTGACCGATGAGACTGCGTCGGCCAGAGTAATGAAGGTAGTGATATCAAATTAGTAAGAAATAATATCTATCATAGGCTATAAGGAATATAACTCTAATAAATCTCAAGAGAAACAATTAATGCTTAGTTTAATTATATAATAGTATAAATCTCAGCCAATAACTGTCTAATGAGACGGTTATTGGTCTAGTATTGACTAGGCTCGATATTCCTCTCAAGATGTCAGAGATACCATGGATAATGTTCTCTTTGGCCAAAAATAATTACAGTAGAAAATTTGATGATCTTGACGGATTCTAATCTAGACAATGCGGACAAGATCAATGATCAAGGTATACAAATATTAAAAGGTATAATAGTAATAAAAGTAAGTCTAAATGAGATCCAATGCAAAATAATATCGCAGCAACACTGTAAACTAAAGATATTGACTGCGTTTGTATCACTTGATTCTGCATCGTTTAGGGAAAACGTTCTCGAATCACAATTCTAAAGTTTATTCACAAGGATCTAGAACTCGTGAAATTCTAGCGGATTTCTCTCATATGATGTTACATTTATTTTGAAAATCTGCGGCAAAGCAGGCTCAAGTCAAGTGAATGGGGAATATTACGTGTGATACACAGCTTTGATGTACAAAAGTAAATTCTATTTCCGATGGAGGCCCGTATTTTATATGGCGATGTTTCATATAATTACGTACTTGAAGCGTTCGGGCTTACGTATAATTTATTGGGCTCGTGTGAGGATTTGCTGACTTTTGTTTATCTTTTCAATGTTTTATGTGCAAACATGAATATTAATGAAAGAGGTGAATGTGGACCAGGTGTACGTAACAACATTACAACAACATAACTACACATTTAATGCTTAGTAGAGAGTGATGACGTTGTTATAGGATGAAGTGAAGTTAGGCGTTTTATACTTACATACAAAAATAAAAATAGGAAAACATCACATCTGAAATTATCAGACGAATAATCTCTACAAAATACTGACATAGTTGCTTTAGAGAATCAATTTAATCAGATGTGCCCTAGGCATTTTTTTTCTAATATATGATAACTAATAAAAATACATCATGTCCCTAAAACTTCAAAAACCTCCCAAATCTTTCTGCATGAGGATAGGACCTTACAAAAATTCACCATATTGATAAATAACTACGGATGTCTAATTAACTGCAAAATTTAGTAGAGAACGGGAAGCCGGTATCACAATATTTGGTTAATGGCTTGTCATCGGTCATAGTTACATGTACGTGCATTACACTCTTGCTATTACCTCTAAAAACATATTGTGTCTATTATTCAACAAGTGGTTATTTACTGATGCCTTTTAATAATATTGTATTGCCACAGTTGTTTAATATTGCATGACATTATTGTTTTTTCGATAGTTTTGAGATACATTTTTTATTATATGCTTTTATATATCCATTTTTATGCTTAAATTTTTTCAAAGTCTATACTTGTCTAAAGAATACTTGTTGGTTTTTCCTAAACTCGCAGGCTTATGATATGCTTACGTTTAAGAACTTCTTCAGCTTCTCAAGGTCCATGGCTGGACATAGTCCTCCCCTAATCAGACCGATCAGACCGATCCCGAACCTTCTTATCCGTAATTTTTTCTACATCACATAATAATCTTTTTTATACCTTGTAAATAAATAAAGGCTAGCACACT
This sequence comes from Calpodes ethlius, assembly GCA_018251375.1. Taxonomy (NCBI): domain Eukaryota; kingdom Metazoa; phylum Arthropoda; class Insecta; order Lepidoptera; family Hesperiidae; genus Calpodes; species Calpodes ethlius. Next base: position 7,516 of record DWPA01005267.1, read on the forward strand.
CATACCCCCGCAGTAGGATTTCCTGTGCCGCGGGTGGTACGGACAACACAAATAACACGTCACTAACACCCATGACCCGAGAACAAATACTTATCTGTCACATAAATATCTGTCCCGGCCGGGAATCGAACACGGGACCCCTCGCTTCGCAGGCGGAGTCACTACCAACTAGGCTACGGGGCCGTCAAATAAATTACCATTTTACTTCCTCTCCTCGTAAAGTTTTATTTATCACACGTTGCATTATTTTAATTAATATCTTAATCAGTTTTCTGTATCCGGTATCAAATTTCATGTAACAATTTAGAGAGATCCTCTGCCGCTGAAATTTCATGTTGTCCTTCATAATTACCCACTCGACTACAACAATGTAGCACATTAAAGTCAATGTCATCATACAAGCTCCAACATGTGTATACGCGTATACCATAGATTGGTATCATCTCGCCTGCAGCCGATATTAAATGTTTGCATTAGAACGTTCCAAGGTAAACGCAAACAACACCATACAAGCGAGGATTTGGGGCCCCAATATTTCCTAATCCCTTTCTATTTATACCTATACGTTATCCTTTGTGACAGCTTCCACGTTTGAAATATTGCAACGAACGTCGATTTTTTTAGGCGATAGGATATTTTTGTACATCGAATTGGTATTATTTTTTAACATGTTTTAAACGTAAAATATACCACCATTTTATAAAATTTTCAACATGAGAAGTCTTTGCACAAACTCAAAAGCCTTTCGAGCCCTTTTATGTTATTAAGTGTAAAACTCTTGTATAACGCTACTTCTTAATTTTACTTATTTGTTAAACTACGAAGTAATCTTTAATAAATATTATTATTTGATTGTTATAATAAGGCTAAATATATTTTGAATATATAAACGGCCATAATATTGCTCCTTGGGGCACGCCAGTCGATAGTGATGGGTGCTTCAGGCGTTTGGTAATTATAATTTCTGCTTACACTAATAGGAGACAGGCATGGTTTATGTATGCACGTATATACGCTCCATTAAATCTTGACAAAACTTATTGTACCTACAGGATTATATGCTAAAGACCACAATTTACGGATCACTAAACATTGATAATTGACGGATCCTCTATTAATATTGACTCTGTGGTAGGGGACGTAACAAAATGTCCGATATCGTTAATGTTAGCGTCAAAGTTTGTGTAATTTTCCACCCTGTTCAATTAAACCCCGGGCCAGCGTATAACCTAAGCTTCTGTGTACATGTGTAGAGTGAGCGAGTAACTCGCTATTGAAGTGTATGATTTAGACAAGTGAATGTAGGTTACATCGGACAAAGGGTCGCCATTGCATCTTCGTATCTGCTATAAACTATTTTTCTTTAAACATAAAAGTATTATATTATGAATAAATTTAATTTAACTTAATATTAATTTCGTTCCTTAATATAAAAAATAGTTTTAATACACTATAATACAGAAAAAATATGTGCTAGCAACCTTTTACATTTTGGCCAAACAATACATTTTCAACGCGTAAAATATAATTACAAAATTTTATAATAACAGTATTTTTATTATAAATAACAACGATTGATACAAATGAAAAACTTCGAGTTGAAAAATCTTTACCTTCAATAGTAGCAAGTTAAAAAGTAATACTGATTTATTGATTCCATTTTACTTATCAAACGTCATTATTAGTATCTACAAATGCCTATAGCCGTGATTTACGTAAAAGTTACCCCGATCTACTAAATGAAGTCTTCACCAAAACAATGGTCGTTTTATTTTTATCTGTTAAGACTGATGATCCTTGCTTAGACGTTTATTTCGCCAATCCAAACGGTTTAGTTGCGCCTTAGACACAAATTAAGATTAACTGCTAATCGATATTGATGTTCCTAATAGACACAAAAAGGTCGCTCGGTCGGTGAAAACGTTTTTCTCTGTGCAATTCGTTAACTGCAAGTGAATAGACGACGGCGAATGAGCTTTTTATCTGATAGTTCTTTATTGAATTGAGGTTATGCTAATCTAGTGGAATAGCAAATGTGTAAGATTTTACTTAATAGTTCGGTGTTCAAATCTGATTGAACTACAAACAAAAAGAGCATCCTTTATTAGATTCATAAGCTGTTACTAAACTTATTCTGTTTTCACTAGTGAACCCTATAAAAATTATATCTTTAAACAAGAAGTTCTTGTATATATATACATATATATAAACATTATGATCATACATGACATTACGTATGTAGCGGGTTTCGGGGGCGATAAATCGATCAAGCTAGGTTTTATTTTCAGAAAATGTAATTTTAACCATGTTTTCATTGAATAAAAACCTCCTAATATATTATTAGAATACGAAGTTAAATTTTGCTGTCATTCTCAAAGTCAGATTAGCTGGTTCAAATCTCGGCTCCGTTTTTTTTTATTTTTTCTTTTATTCGAGTTCCTTCTTTTGTGAGAAAAAATATATTTATTTAATTTATGTATGTCAGTAAGATCAAAATATATTATTTTATTGTTATATGTAAATATAATTCCAAAAGACATGATGTACTAAAAAAAACCTCGAGCAGGGATCGGTTATTAAGGAACTTTCCTATTTAATTGTCGATATATCGACATCTATATCGTTTTTAACTTTGTGTCTATCTTCGCATAATAAATAAAGTCATTTTAAGTTTTTCTATTCTTTCGTATCTGGAGGATACTAAATGCAAACTGACTATTTTTAAATTACTATATTCGATATATTTACATACAAATATTTTTATTCTTGGACAACTTCCATGTAATGTAAAACCCTGTTTGTTATTTGTCTTGTCTGATCTGGAGTCATCGAACTCATTGGCCTGATTTAGTGTACAAAATTTATTCCTTTTATTAAGTATTGAACTAATATTAAAACTATTGATAGTTTACATAAGTTGGTATGTATGTTGGATGATGATAACAAATGTATGATCTATCACATCGATTTTTAAATAATGTTACTTGCAAATGATTTAAGACTGAAAGTATGGTTGATACTCATAAAAATATCAGCGCACTGAGTGAATGAGGTGAGTCTAAGTTGCAATTATTTAATAAATAATCATCTTTTATCGTCACTTTCTTAGACTTTTTGTCGGTTTCTACTACTCTAATTATTCTTTGAATTCGTCATGACGTAAAATATTGAAGCAAACAGATCATTACATTTGAAAAAATACCAATGACTTATAAAGACATCAAGCTATTATTGACGTAAAGATACCTGCTAATATTGTTATAATCAACTGATTCCTTAACCAATTCACTTGGCTAGCTTGGCTTGTTAAAAAAGGAAAAATTTAAACTTTTTGTTAGTTTCCTATCTTAAACAGGAAGATACTTACAAGAAGATTTAGTAAAATTTCTCAGCAGTGCTTCTAAGATTCCTTTTTAGATAGAAACGCTGCAGGACATTGTCGAAAACAAAAGATGGCGACTGAAAGCTGCGTCGCGGATCTGGAGTCGTTGGCCCCATTGCACCGCGTTAGCCTGGATGCACAAACTTACACTATTGCTTAGAACTGAGTGCAAGTTACATACTTGAGCGATTTGTTCAATAAAATATTTCTGTTATATATCTATCTATCAGCCTTTAAAGGTCCGCTGCCTGACATAGGCTTACCCTAATTTGCGCCAGTCAGACCGGTCCTGAGTCTTCTGAATCCAGCGAATACCCGCTGTCTTAATAGCACATAGTTCAATCACGTACATCTTTAAGTTGAATAAAATTTATTCAGGCATGCTTATGTAGACAATTTACTGGCATTCATGTAAGCTAAAACGAGGAAATTAAATAATAATAACACTCATTGTGATGACAAATAATTTTATTGTTTTTTTTATTTAACTGATAAGATATTTACTATAATGATAATACGTATTTATGATTATTATTTCAATTAATTTCCAGGGCGGTTAAATATGAGTTTATGAAAGGCGTAAGTCTAAATAACTAGATACTTTTCCATCAACAATGTTGCATAAGACTCCACTCAGCAGTGTTATCTTATGACAATGTAAAATAGAACAAAATGCTGTTAAGACCATTACGTTTGTAGCTTACGACGCTACAAGTTATAAGTTCAAGAAATTTACGTCTAGCTAATATGTACCTAGTAATTGGATTGGTGCTTGGAGTGCAATTGTGGATGAATTTGAGTATTTAATTAAAGAAAAACAACGGTTTCTAAGTCATAAACGTGTTGATACTTTAAGACGACGAAATGAATAATGATATTAAATATGATTTCAAATATCTACTATATAAAAAATATTTATTGATTTAGTTGATAAATTTACTAACGGATGATTTTTCGAAAAAGCTTAATTAATGAATCATATAACAAGACAATAAATGCTCTTCCAGTTAAAGGTAAACATCACATGAAGCAAGAAAGAAGATTACAATAATAAAAAGAAAAAAACCGCTCTATGATTAC
>DWPA01005268.1:0-11977 GCA_018251375.1 Calpodes ethlius
TATTTAGAGCAAAAATAATAAAATTAAGCAGCCTTAACTGCACAAAGCAATAAACTATTTCATATATATGAAAATCTTTAGATAAAGTTAAAAGAATGAAAACTTCATGTCATCTGATGAAGCTTTTTAAAACAGTCTTTAATGTCTGACGTCTGATATAAATGATTATATTAATAATTATACAATCACCCTTCAAACTACCTTGTCAATCATTAAGATCGCAAACCATAGGATAAGCTGCTCTTCACTGTATTTACATTAATACGGAGATAACATTGATAATACTTATAACAATATTATATGTAAGTACGCTCAGTTTATGAGCCAGTTCTTTCGTTCTCTATTCTTTCTGGCTGGCATTCCACCAGCAGTGCCTATAGTGTCACTAGAATGTCCACGTAGAGCTATAATATAATTATACACATCATTACGTGTATCTGTATAATCCTGTAAAAACGCGGTCATTAGCTCCGTGTCAATTGCTGGTTGCTTTAAGGGGATGATAGTAAAAATTCACTAAAGTGGCGGGTGGGGAGGGGGTGCATCTGCTCACACGTTGACGCATTCTTGCGGCTTCGCGCCACGGCCGGGCGCCACTGATTTCGGCAAGTAAAGTTTTGATAACTGTTCGTTTAATTTGGGTATACTAATTTTGAGAAACTGCTAATCCTTATTTAAAGTTAAGTTAGGAAACTTCAAAAAATGTCCTAACGATGTATTTTTTTTACCTGGTTTTCTACTAAAAGTATTCTAAAATCCTTTTAGGGCTACATTACCGGATACCATTACCCAATTCCTGATCATCATGGTAACATGTTTATTCCTAGTGTCTATGGACACTGCCAATATTACCAGTAGCTAGTTAGTAGTGACTAAATTGGCAATTGTACCTATGGCAAATTATAATACTACGCGTAACTCTAGTTAACTCTTCTTTTCTTCGTCTACATGTATTTGTGATTCGAGCTAATTCTTCTTAACATTATTTTCCACAGGTATTAGAAATTCCTCTACGTACTCTATCTATGATACATTTTTTTTAATGAAGATCAATAATATCTACATAATTTAAAGAATAATTTAATAGCATATCTTAATTTCTAAACTGCTTCCTGAATAGCTTTTCAGTATCAAACAACGCAGCTTGAATCATGTAACCGTAAGTTAAACTGTAGTTAAGGAAATTGTGGAAACAGGCTTCATCGAGGCAGCTCCCTTTTCACGCGAAACAGTCGACACTGCAGTTGCGTATATGTGCCAATTCTATGCACCAGTACTGTCATCGGTGACGTATGCGTGTTGCACACTAAATACTACGTTTTAAAAAACGAACATGTTTAGTAGACATGCGTATTTATAAGAAGCTTTTTAGTTAGTATGTTTCAAGTAGCTTTCTTGCAAGCTAAATTAGGACTTCTTCGACTTATCGAACGAAGTTTACAAATTATACATTGCTTTAGTTCCGATGACAATACATGTTTGTGATAAATATGTCCTGATACTACACTTAGGGTTGTCACTAAACGAGAAAAATCCTCTACAGTGAATTACATAGTTAGAAAATATTTAGCAGTATAAAGACGTGTTTTAATGTTAGTAAAAAAATTATTATTAATTAGGTACTACATAATATTTTCTTCAAATATGTAATTTTTAAACATACTCTTATGCAACCAAATATCGCTAAATCCGCAACTCCCGATGAATAACAAGACGATATTTTTTATTTTTTTATTTACATTACGAACATACGTATATAAAAGGACCACACGAAACCGTCTAAGAAATTCCTCGACCTATGATAATCATAATAAGTCCATTGTGCCAACTTTTATCTTTTCCTTACCATGCACCTCACGATCCTAACGGTGTACGAGATAGTCCACGTAAACTGCACTTAAATGCTAAACGCTAATAAATCACAATAACCATCTGTTTTAACCACTTGTCCTAGTGCACACAACAGGCTACAAGCGTAACAAAGAGATTTCTTTTTAATATTACATAATTTTTTGGCCGCTAAGGTCATATGGAAACCGACAAATGATTCTCTCTGTATAATTACGACGTGCTATTTATTTTATTTATTAACGTCATAACACTACATGCTAAATGAAACATACACAGTTACTTTTACAATAACACAATCACTTTTAATTACCGTATATTACGTTTTTAATATAGTCTAAAATTAATAAACAGGTATAAGATTTGTACCCAAATATAAAGTTAGCTATGCTCATAGTAGAAACTAAATACAGAGTACTCTATTTGTCTCAAGAGTTAAAAATAATGTTTATTCAACAATTCCACAAGCTCTCAAGCGACACTTGCTATATTATAACGTCGACAATACGACGCGTACATAGCCCGCTACAGAAATTCCGAGTAACAGTGGGTTGCACTCATTTGCATCTAGATGAAGACAAATCTCTGTAATGGGACCATTTCGATTCATTCCCGCTCTTGCATTGTGCAATCTGAATCTGGTCTGGTACTTGAATTCTTATAATTCATGGCAGCCTAGTACTTGCAGTTAAAACTATGTAGTTATGAACTTATTAATGATCCGTTCTTGGTTACAAACAAGTGACACCACAAACCCATGAGTGTTCCATTCCTGGACTCAGGGTCAAAGGCCAAAAAATTGCAGAATTGAAACGAAAAATTACCAGTCTTTGTATATGTCGCTGTATATCTTTTGAGACTATTGAAAAAAAATCGTATAACTGAAGAACACATATTTCCCCACCAAAACAGTAATTAGTTGCCAATTCGGAACAACAATCCTAATAAATGCCTCCATTAAGACTTAACTCCTGTTGTCTAACGATAACAATAAAGAAAAGTAAAAATTATCACGAAAACTGTCACGATTATGATCCGTCAACGATAATTCTCTAGAAATCGATAACAGATTTTTCCTGTCTTCATTTGACATTGTTAAATATTGTCGATCACATATGATATATAGTATGTTAGGCTATTGCACCTGTTTCTGACAGAAAATATTATACCCAAGATATCTTAGACTCAAGACTTTCAGAGTGAAAAGGTAACACTTACTAGGGTTTCATCCTACCACTCATTTATATAGAAATAACCATTTTATTTTTATCGTCGTAGAGATTCATACTGTCTGAAATATGTTTTTGTCTTTCGTCAACGATGGTCACTGGCTCTGAGATTTAAAGTTTATTGTTTTATTATGGTATAATACGCGTTATAGTTGAACAAAATACTCACGCGAAATAGCCTCCAATAAATAACGTTTTGGCGTGAAGTGTAGACGGCATTTTATTTCTTCATCAACCTTTCGATTTCCCAGAACGAACTCGATGCATTAACACATAAATCCATAAAAATCGTTCTTCGAAATTGTTGTATTGCAGGCGAGAAAATACAAGCTTAAATATTTGCGATTTTGTTTGGTACTTACATAATATATTTTTAATAATCTCGGTTAAAACAAAAACAAAGCTTTATTGTGTGGAATATTAAATGCTAAAACAATTATGTCAATTATATATGAGAATAAACGGACTGATTTATACAATTGTTACAGCGATGAAGTCAAACGATAGGTGATATATTGTAAAATAACAGTGTAACTAATTTCTGCTTAATATTAACGCTTGTTTCATACAGAGTATTGTCATTGAACGAATCTGTAACTTCTTTGACAGTGACGGAGCACCGTAGCGAGTGTGATTCCCGTTCGAAGTAGATATTTATAAAAGAATTACTTGTTATAGGCAAAAATTTAGAACAGTTCGTTATTTTCTTAACAAAACGGTTTTACATTTCTCCATTTAAATCTAAGTCGATCGATTTTGATATTGAGTTGTAGATTCTTTGAGGTATTATAAGAAATTAATAGTTCATCGCTAATCGCTCGGCGTCGTGAAATACGACTAGCGAGACAGAACAACGAGGTGAACAGACGTGCATGCGAGTGATTTTAATGAACGACTCCATTTTACCGTAAAATAGAAATAGCCTGTTATAAATCGCAATGAATCCAGATAAGCCGACTGCGAACGATCAATCATTCTGTAATTAATTACGAACAAATGTTTCGTTGTTAACTTATCGAGTAATTTATTAGTATGCATCGAAAATTCCATCGGAGTCAACGAGCACTGTCAAGTGTGAGCGTCCACTGTTGGAGGAGACACGTGATTGACAATCGTGTCTTATCTTACGTAAGCACTAAACGCTTTAGTTTTCCAACCTCCATCGCCAACACATCGCAACCTATCGACAATATATAAAATGCGCGAGCCGAAGATCAAGTTACGGTGGTCGCTTCCCGCATAATGGCCAATTTATAGACCTCCCACAAGTTTTCGATAACGAGTTAAAGCAAGGCAGGGAGAATAACGGTGCTCGTGTGTCAGGGGTCAAGTAATTCTGGTGTCTTATTGTGGAAAGGCGTTTGTATTAAATTTCACGGTAGCAGTCTGTGGTGTGCGAATATCGGTACGTGCATAATAACTTGTTATCTTAAAATTTGTTCGTTAATATTAATATGAATACGTTCAGGTCACAGCGTCTCGGATAACGTATGAATCAATACATCAAGTTAGCAGAAAAGGTTAAACATTTATCAAAAATACCGCTCTGTGTTAAATTTACAATAATTATTCACTAATATGAATCAAATTCATTCATTGGCGTGGTACTTAAGTTGACAACAAAACACTAGTTTAAAACACAGTTTAGTGTGTAGTTTACAACACAAGCTAGATAACCTTGTTTTGCACTGAGCAAACCTATATGCTAATTTTATAATTAAGGTTGTTCCTTCCAACAATTTTGTGGCAAAAAGGTTGTTACGACCAACGACATATCGAAACGATTCACAGTTTTTAGCCTCCGGTGCCCATACTGCCCATACACCAGTGGTTTATACGTGTGCACGTGACCTACTTGTGGTTGGTCATCGATAGCCATGGATAGTAGGAGCCACTCAATACCAGACGAAATGCCTTTCGATACTCTAGCTCCATACGAATTATGTTGAAAAAACCAGTATATAAAGACCCCCATAAAATTTAACTCTTAATTGTATTTTTTTAAATCTTTGCTTACATTAACTAATTTAACTCGACTGTTTTTAATATTGTTTAAAAACCTTTAAAAAGTTAACCTACTCATTAGTCGTGATAGGAAGGCCTAGAATACCTATTGACCCCAATCTCATGCGGTAATTAAAGGTGTCGTAAGAGGCTATAAAATCCAGCTCTGCTTAGTGTTAGGGTGTCGCGTAAGAATTATAAATATTATTGATAAAATAATATTGGTTAATGGTAATATTATCTTTTGGTCAATCCTATCTGATTAACCACTGCTTGAGTCAGCCATAAAACGATTCGTTCTGTCTCAGCTGAACATTTGAGACTACGTACTGTATTTCTTATTCACCATTTAGTGTGATCTATCGTATGGATTCATGGCGGATCGTCAACTTATTAGACAGTGGTTATGTACGTAAAAAAATCTATATTCAGATCTAATAACCCTAATTTAACACCTTAGTATAAAGTCTTAAACCAAGGCTAAATGTCTGGAAAGCTGTCACTTGAAGCAGAAGGTTTCTGCTCGGATGACTAAACAATAACTAAACAAATAGTCTTCTTAATAGGAACTTGCTAGTATTATATACAATGCCAGTTACTTCATTTCACACTGGGTACATAATTTTTATTCGTTCCTTCACCTCACCGCAAGGTGTAATAAATACTGGTGGCACCGCACAATAATATAAACTACAGACCCGCTCTGCAATTGAAATTCGACCGTAACTCATACTGTCAAAGGGTTACTTCACATTAACACTCGTGATTGTTTTATTTTCTTTGATAAATTTATTTGTGTTATATATTACATATACAATTAAGCTGCACTTCTTCGTGTAAACATTAAGTTAAATTATTTGTTTTATACCATAACTTAGACTTATAAGTGTTATTCCTAAAAGGGTACAAAAGTATTTATATCGCATATTAATGTAGATTGCAGTGCCATATATGAGAAACAATGTCATGAATTCGATATGTATCTATAGCAAAAAATGTCCGAAACTTCACAATTATAACACCGCTGATTGAAATATCACAATAAATCACGAGACCTGTATTATAACAAAGAAAACAAGTTGTCGTACACGTTAAGCAAACCCGGGTCTTCAACCTACCACAGTCAATCGATCCATCCGTATGCCAGTCGTCAGTCGCGGCGACACGACATCTATCAGGTTGTCGGCAAACAGCTCCGATGTGCGTCACGTAGCCGCAGTAAATCACTGACCTAATGAGCGTTAACTATCTACAACCGGCTGGAGGACCGTGGAGCATGCTTGACGCTCACCTAGACCCACTGTTAAGATTAATATTATTATTATCATTGCATATATTGCTAATATCGCTTCTTCACCAAAAAATAGAATTATCCTTTGCTAATAGTTTAATCTAAGTAAATTATGCATATGAAAGGTGACTTTTTATTACTTTTTTTATTACAAAAAATTTTCTTAATACATTTTTTTCCACTTCCGTTCTATCAATGAATAGTTACCCAAACGTACGTTTATGTAAGTAGCAATACACTCACCTATTTAATTTTTTTTAATCAAATTTTGTCCTAAACGTAGGTAACCTTTAAATTCAACCTTAATATATTTAACCCGGATTAACGAACGTATATTTTTTTTACATATGGATTGCAAAATCAACCTTCAAAAATCACATTTTAAAGCAACCCTTTAGGAAGTAAGTTTAAAAAATATAAATTCACTTTAAAGCTTAACTTTTTCAAATAAAGGCCGTTTTCAATAATCTGTAATCTCTAGATATTAATTATGTAAAATAATAAGAAATACTTCTGACTTTTAGACAGTTGTTACGCAACTGACTTAAAGAAAATAGATAGAATAAAATGGCTGTACGAACTCAATCTGATTATAGGTAGGAAATAATGGTTTATTACAACGTAAATACGAGAATTAATCAAATAATATTGGTTAACGTCAATATTTTACAATCCGTCACTCCGGCTGCATTCACTGAAAATCAGGGTCATAGTTAATAAGAAAAATAATTATACTGTCCTATAGGAAAAGTACTCTCTGATTTTTTTATCAACAACGCTTTGCCATACTTACAGTAATCAAAGAGTTAACACGCATCGTCATTAGTCGAGTAGCTTATTGTTATTGCCTATCCTCTAATGCTATTTCCAAATACAGACTTAGTCTTGAGGACAGTTTTCCCTTATCTTAGGTAATTTATATCTTAATTACGTTTTAATCTCTATCTTTTATACTAATACCTGTTAAAGACGAGCGATGGCGGATAACTTAAGAGGTTTTTCTATGTTTTGTGATAAATTTATTTTAATGTTTCCATGACTTGCATGTGATCAAAGTAGGGAAAATGTTACTATCCCTTAAAAAGACTTAGACTGATTAATTTTTATTTTTATATTTAAATGTAAAAGTATACGTAATGCTTCATTTTGAAAATGAGTTTTAAAGTTTTAAGTCATGTATTTCATTGAAAAGAAATGTAACTGCTATTACTACGGATGTTATCTTTCAGATTTTGCATAAGATGCTTTATGTTGCATTTATGAAGTTGGTTATAGATGGTTATCTCTCTCTTCAGTAAACACTTAGCTCAGTTGGCAGGCCCAAATGTAAACAGGAAGATCACGAGGATGACTGAAAAATTCCATATTGCAGACAAATGTTCCCACAAATGAAGTTCCGCGTGTCCGGATTGGACGCGAAAGCGAAATACATCCTCCTGCTGGACATCGTCGCAGCCGACGACTACCGCTATAAGTTCCATAACAGGTAGACCACTACACATCATCCATCGCCTGCGGAACTCATCTCCCCAACCATCACCCCTCGCCGACGCGCCGGCTAACTGCAGATTATCGGCCCGTCTGCACTCACGTCACGTCTCATGAGATATGCCACTGCTCCAACCGTTAAACCTGTTAAACACCCATTCTCATTTAGCTTGTGACTCTACCCACACTGCACTAGTTCCCACCGAACCATTTTCGATCCGCTCTTAATTGCGTCTAAACAATTTGTACGAAACACGCTCAATTTAAGGGCAACGACATCACACGACAGAATGTTGGAATCGACGGCGATTAAGGATTCAACACGCATCCGATGGGTAATATCATTAAAATATCTTTGTCTTAAATGCCGCAGCGGTAGCGTAAAAAGCGCATAACGACACTAGAAGTGAGAAATATCGACTCGGAACGCCGTGTTTCACCAACTTAACTGGCAGATAACTGAGGTCGCTAGAAAAACGATTCGTTGAAATTCTTCCGGGTTCGTCAGCAGCATCGCGACCGAACATCGCTACATCGGAACCGATGTTGATAATCATCGTATTTGATCGTGTACATTGTTTAATTTCCGATGACAAGGCTCGATAAGGCCGCTCCGTTCTTTACGTCTGCCGATCGACGGCCGGTATCAAAACCGCCGACACGAAGGTTTGGCAACATCGAGATGCGATCGATAAACTTCGATTTAATATCCGTTAATTAATACGAACCGAGCATTCCGGTCGAAATTTCGGCTGTGACTCAGCCGTAAACCGATATCGTCGCCGACAAAGGCGCCGGCTGTCTAGCGCCAGTAATATGGTAATTAATTATTACAAATCATTCGTTCATAAATTATTTACCAATTACTCGATCGGAGATTTCTAAATTCGATTCGGTGATCGACGCGACGAATGTTCTGGTGTCTCGGTATCGTACTCGGTTTTTAGTGTCGCTCGTGTTGTTGGCTTCAAGGCGCATTCGCTCACGTGTCTCGGTCACGACGTTCGCTGCAGGGCTTAGCCGCACAATAGCCGCGTACTTCGCCGTTTTTGGCCGTCTGTGGCGGAAACACGAGCTTTTTGTTCCTTGCAAATACTTCGCAACACCTCCCTGCGCCCGCCGCGACGGTAATCGGCCCCTATACAGCTAAGTACGTGAAAACGCCAAATACGGCCACCGCGAGCGCATTGTTCCTTACAATTACTTAACTAAAATTCGGCCAGCGGTTAGGTTGGTCGTAAATAAAACTAATTAGTGCGGTAAGAGATCACAAGCTAACTGCCGATTCCCGGGAGCAATGGGTATAAAAAGCGAAACTAGTCCAGCGGCATGTCTCACAATCGACGCGATGTCAAATCGTTGTCGCTAAGAACAAGTCCCAACCCATGTTTTTCTCTCGTATTGCTTGCAGACGTATGTTTCCTGCCTACAAAGTTCGCGTTTCTGGTCTTGATAAAAAAGCAAAATACATTTTGCTAATGGACATCGTAGCTGCCGACGATTGCAGATACAAATTCCACAACAGGTATAAATAAAGAAGTACAAGTAAAGAAGGAATTAAATTAAAATAAGAATAATGTAGTAATTTTGTCGGGTTAGTCTCATGGAGTCCAGTTAGCTGATCTTATTTTAATGTAATTCGTTATACTGAAAGAACAATAAGGCAAGAAGCATGCGTACTATAATTTACTTAATGTGAAAATGATAGGGATCTGCGTGGTTGTGGAAAGTATTACCTCGTTATCCAGCCTCATGTAACTCACTGAGCCTTGTCACTTTGGGTCGTTCATAATCTATGCAATAGGAGTCAGTCAAGTTAAGTGAATCTTAAATTACGTTTAAAATATCATCGTGACTTTTGTTACTGACATGTTTCATTAGTTCGACGCAGATCTCTTATATTCACATGCTTACTAATTTACCATAGAATTGGCAGTGCTTATAACCATTATTTTTAACCCGCATGTTTTCATCTCCAAAATATTCTGTTCTGTTACTAACTTCAAGAGCTTGGCCAGATTAGATGAGCGATTGCAAAAACTATTCATTTCGATAAAGTCAACATTCAAAACTAGATTCATTTCACGCGATCGTTTCTTATAACGAAGTAACACTAAGGACTTATTGAATCCTATACGCGTATTCCTCACCTGGGCAAGCTCTAGTGTATCTTTACAATGAAACAATGCATGAGTTTTTGTAACATAAAAAGTGTCTCTCTGTGTTTTAATTGAATAAATATTTTCTCCCTTTAACAAGTCCCTGTTCTTCGTTTGAACGTACAATGTTTATGGCGTCATAATATTTATAATTTATGCGACCACCTGTCTTAATGCGCCGTGTTCTTTTTTAATTAAAAATTAATTTCACTTTCGAAAGATCGTTTTAACTATTGGGGTAATGACGGAGTCGGTAAGATTATTCCAAGATCTGATCAATGTATCTTCATGATTTGAAATAAACTTTGAAGCTTTTCTTAGTACTCTACGGTATAACAATTTGTAACGTAACCTGTCTATTATTCCTCATGTTTTTGTTGTAACTGGTAATTAATAAATGCAAGATACTTTTTTCTATAATAAGAATTAAAATATTTTTTTATCTATACATTTCAATATAAATTTATTCAAAACTCTTTTGTTCTGGTTTGGGTTCCTTTTATGAATTCGAGATTATATGAATTTGCCGACTATTTTAAATTAATTATAAAAGAACACGGTCTCTCATAACTTTTTATATCAATAATTTGTTTTTATTCCCATCTTGAGAAAGTATAGCTGTCTCTGTCATTTCTTCCATATCTACATCATGTATCCTTGTTTCCGGAGTCGGTGGATGGTCGCCGGTAAGGCGGACCCTGAGATGCCGAAGAGGATGTACATCCACCCCGACTCGCCGTCAACGGGCGAGCAGTGGATGCAGAAGGTCGTCTCCTTCCACAAGCTGAAGTTGACTAACAACATCAGCGACAAACACGGATTCGTGAGTACCTGCTTTAATTTGATTTTAGTTGATTGCAATTGATCTTTAGTAACTTGCTTTAGTATTTTCATGTACTGCTCAAACTAGTACAGTTTGAATATAATTTCATTTGTTTAATTTTTCTATTACAAACATAATCTAATTACTATTGTAGACATTATAAATTAGTATTAATTGTTACTAAGTATAGTCAGGTACTGCATATCATCTGATACTTTCAATTTGTAAAGTTAAATCTTAATGTACAGTTTTATTTTACCTATTATAAGCAAAATTTCTGTAAATTATGTGATTCTACTTGGATAGAAGAATTAACTAAAAAAAATATCCCGGTTAATATTAAAAAGCTAACTACAAACGCTTATAATAATATTAACTGAAGAAAACATTTCCAATCCTTATTAAAACTACCAGCATATTTGGATCCTCCTCGTAACGCATCATTAATATTGAAGTCGTTATGTAAACTCCTCAAATAATTATTGTATGAATCCGTCTAAAATATAGATTTAAAAGTATCACAATATTGTGTTGACAGACAAGTTTCCTGTATCATCCAACAATCTTAACAAAAATTACTACAAATATTAAATTCAAAATAAAATACAGCCATAAACCAAATATCAACCTCCACCAATAGTGTATACAAAAACGACTGAATACAAAAAGCCTCCGATACAGTTAACAACCACAACATCGACGTAATTTTCAACAATGCCCTCAACAGGAGTATTTGTCGAGAATAGGACCCCAAAAAGTAGCAATCGACGTGTATTTTTTGTCGAGAGCAAAAACTTTATAATGTGGGTGATATTATAATTAAAAAGGTCCGTTTGTACCCCTGTCGTCGAACAGCGGGAGAGCATTGTAAGGGCTACGGTTATTATGGCTATTTACTTTGGGCAACCATCAACTTCACCGTTAAATAGTTCTCAATAGATTATCTTTTGTATAGGGTATGATCGGTTACCGTTTTTGCTGGTAGCCTTTACGATGTTTGAAGACAGCAACTATAATAGACGGTCTTGTATGTAATTTCTTTTGATTGTAGGTAAAATATGAAAATTGTTTATGGATGTTGATTTGCTTGGTAATATTTTGATTTGTTACTTTATCGGTGATTATATAGTGATAT
>DWPA01005269.1:0-11977 GCA_018251375.1 Calpodes ethlius
TGATGTTTCTCGTAAACAATTTTGAAATTAATATCATTTTATGTCAGTAGTAAACAAAAGAGTAGACATATCTGATAATATTTTTTTATTGTTGTTCTGGACTTCAATAGCATCATCCAAAGCGATAAAAAAGAACTCTTATTTTGAGCATTGTCGATACCTCTTAAATAACGAATAGTTTTGTGTCTTGCTTAACGTGTAAAAAATCTAAAGTGAACATGAAATGAAATTACGTCCTCATAATAATATTGTTAATATCTCAACAATGATAATAATTTGTTAACTTCATATTATATCCGAGCTTGTTCTAAAGAAAAAAATGACATGAATCCCATATATGTATTTCAACAGTAATACATTATTATATACAGATATAGTGTATGTGATAGCACGAACACGTCTTTGTTGCTTATGCACATAGTTTAATAAAGTATAAATAAATATATTCATATTACATAATACTCGTAGTTATAATATTAGTAATTGCTTTCTTACATCATGTATTAAAGTATAAAGTACTTATAATTTTTACGTCAATCATTTTAATAAAAATTTAATCATAATATAATGCTGATTCCACCCTTAACACATTAACATTATCATTAAATGGCGCTTATCATTCCAAATTGATCCTTATCATTAAATTACTCATTCCCCGGCAATGATCATTAGCGAAGGTATTGAAAGTCGATGGCTATTAATTTCCCATTGCGGAATAAATATTCCGTGTGTTCGAAGATTTTATCTTATCTCATTACCCGTTAATCGCGAACTGAAATATTTATGACCGATTCAAAAACTATATATGTCCGATAATGGCCGTATTAATTGCTTTGAGAGTAATATTTAAATCGAGTTTAAAATAATCTTTTTCTTTAATTTTTACACTCCGTTATTAAATTTAATGTATATTCCTACGAATGATATTTCGTAAATAAAACACTAAAAAATAGGAATGTTATAAAATGTATGGTTTAAATAATTGCTCTATAATATTTATTAGTACCAAAGTATTTTACAAATTATTGATTGCCTCTTAAAATCATTTGAATGCATGTTGGCACGACACTAAAATTCACAGTAATAACATGCCAAAATGCCGTACTAAGTAGGTCACTTGTTACTTTGTTTTGCTGCACTCGTAACTGTAATTCTGTGGTTATATTAACCCAACACGGAGAACAGATGGACGGCTACGTATAATAGTGAAGTTAAAAACTGTTCGCTACGTTTAGTTCTAGGCTTTTGTTTTACTTTAGTTAAAGCGAGACTCACCGCGTTTCAACAGCTTCGTGGCTTCGTACTCAAAAGTTGATGTACTTTGTTCACCAAGCGTTGTACTTCGCAGGATAGCAAAGGATACTGAGAAGCTTGATAAAATAATTTGATAGTTTTGTAGTGTTTCTAAGAATAGAATAGATGATAAATTGTCTAACGAATATTCGTATACAAGTTGTCGCGATAGCAAAAATCTTTGCCGAGTTCCGCTAATTTAGCCACAGCATATATAGTAAGCTCATTGTTATTGTATTTCCCTGAAATGCAGTAAACCGCTGCAATATTGATTTTTTTTGTAATATGAATTTGTTATTGATTTTTATTCTTATAGAAAGTTATGTGGTACATTTGACATGAGATAGCCAAGAACTTACCGAAGAAGGAACGGTTATTAAAAATATAATTCCACCAAAAAAAATGTGAAATAATTTACCAGGACTCACAAGCCTATGGTCTTGCGCTATGATGCTTTTACTGTCAAAAAGTTAGAGCCAAGCCCCTAACTCTCCAAGGCCTAACTCTAAAAGCTTTAACTCTACAAAAGTTTCGCTGCCGTCGTACAGACACTTTTATGAACACATGGCAAGAATTTTATCTCATATGTCAACTGTTAAACAAAACGGCTAAGCTATAAGATAGTTATAAAATATTGTGTATAGTGTTAAAAATTAAGGTGGTAACATTGTAACTGGCAATCCAGAAGAATTTTAATGGCTAAATAAATTCCGATGGTTATATTACAACTCTTGCTACTTCCTTCGTCTTAAACAATGTAAAATTTACTATCCTCAAATTCGTTGTACAGTCTTATAACTTTGTTATTTAATCTTTTAGACCTTTATTTTTTTCCTTTATCATAAATTACGTTATATTTATGTGGATATTTTTGATTAAAAAGCAGAAAGCAATCTATGTAGTTCATATGGCTTACGTAATCTCCAGTCTAAGAATATTCATTCAGGCGTTCAATCGTGGAGAAACCTGTGCAAGCTCTATGAATCCATTATGCTTCGGTTGTCGGATCGATTTTAATTGCATCCAGATAATCGGCTTTAGGTTTCCCATAGGAACTTAATCTTATAGATACTATTACTATCTCGTAAACCAGACTACTGAGATGCCAATTCTGAATGGTGAAATCTATCAAGAAAATTTCTGCATAAACTTCAGAAAGATTATAATTGACTGCAAATTTTGGGGTAGCCTTCCGTTGGGTTCTTCAAATTGATCCACCGCTTTATGATCGATTAGAATTAGTTACATGAAAATCTCTTAATATAATTCAGATTTTTTAAATTAACGTAGTCATAAAACAATTTAACAATTACATACAACAGACCAAGAGCCCGTGAACGCCAGACCTTCGTTATAGTATAAAGGCTAAAAGTTTCCCCAAGTAATGTTCTTGAAATAGGTAGAAAGAATTGACTACTATGAGGTTTCGATTATGGTGGCTTTCGTAGGTAACAAGTAGCAAAGTTGTACCAAATGTCTACCTAAATTGTATTCCTATATCTATAAAATTAACATAATAATTGAAAAAAACTCATATTACAATCTATTCATTTGTTGCAGTTGTCTCAGTCCACGGTCGGCGTATTTCTACGAATTTCCTCCTAGTGGTAAGTAACGATTTGTATTATATAATCAATGAAGCTAAAAATATTTAAGAGCTTTTACGCAATTCTGTAATTAATTTAAAATTATTTTTACTGCACAAGTAATTGGTGTCAGGCGTCTAATTATTTTGAATAATTTGTTTTTTATTTATTTTATTGTTATCCGTTTGAGCTACAATTTATGTTTAATTTCTTGGAAATTATTTTGTTCTTAATTACTATCCAATATCGGTTTATATTAGTAGGTATACCTGAAAAAGATATGAAATATAAAAACATTTATTTTTACTTACTTAATTTCTTTATTAGCAGATTCTTCTGCAGTATATTTATCTATGAATCTTTTTTCTATAGATTATCATGATCTCTAAAATTTATTTTCTGCATTTACCTTATTTATAAATGGTTCATCCATTTCTTTCCCTTACCTGTCTCCTTCTGTCGTTATAGTCATAAGATAACCTCCTTGCTAATTTTAATATTGTTACAGATAACTGCCTCGGCACTGCCAAGAAAAAGGTGACTACATTTTCAAGACTGCTTCGCGGGCTCAAGTCTCATAGGAAAGAAAAGCATGGCTCTTGTTCTCCAAAACATTCGCACAGTCCGCGACAAGTAGTGCCACCTCAACGAGTAAGTTTTAAATCAATCCGATTATTTTCCATACTGATACATATTCTATCCGTATCATTTGATTAAACTAAATTACTATAGCCAAGATTAAATCTTTAATGGTACCCATCATTAATCAATTCATTAGAATTTGGGGCCTTTAAAGTTCCAACTGAAACAGAGTAGTTTATTTCGTGTTTCAAATCTTTATCAATCGTATAATTCATTTTAAGATCCTTTACGATATCGTTCGTGCCCGTATTAAGCGAATTATGTTTAACGCATGGTTTTGATAAGAACTATTTAAATTAAATTGACGAGAACATTTATTAGAGATATATAGGAACGATTTTAGGTTTAGTTATTGATTGATGTGGTGGCGTTATTTTGTGATGTTTAGGAAACATATTCCCAATAAGAGTGACAAAACGTGTTACTGTCACACTGCACCTGGTTTATGCATGAAACACAAGAATAGAATTTACACCCACCGAAGTAACTTTAATGGTTATTGATGTAAATATAGGTAATAGGAATCTAGTAATAGATATTTATTTAGTGTGTGTGCTGTTGCTTGAAAGAGTGTGTTTTTATGTTTGATTAATGTCTGTCCTTCGATTATGAGGGTAGATAATAAACGTTTAGAAATTAAGAAAAGTAGTTCTTAGTTTATTTGTATTGATAAGTTAATGATTGTGTCTCATAGTAGATAATGTTTTCATACATTTAGATGTATACCCATATGAATATATTTTATTGTTAAATGAAATTAACGTAGTAAAATTTAAATGTTTAAGCAGGAACTTATTAGATGTAACGTACGTAGTAACCAGATACTCTGATAATGAATAGGGGTGAAGGATATTTAGTTACAAGAAAAGTCCAAATGAAGCAAAATAAGTCCACGACAATATTGTAAGCAGAAGATTATCTTAAAGTTAGGACCTTTTTTGGGTCCGTCCCCTAATATCCACAATCAAGTATGTGACCTGAATCCATTTGGGGGAGAGTTTACAATGATGCATTAATACCTTATATGTTTATGGTATGTATATTTTTAACACAACAAATACTTGATAATCATGTTTTTATTCTTGTAAAGTTAGCGTTCTGCTATCATATGTTATACTGGTAAACTGACTTCTATCTAAATTTGAGAACAAACTAAATATAATAAATGAATAAGTGGAGTCACTGTAATGATATCATTACACTTGAAGTAATTTATTTACAATTTAATTTTAAAATAGAAATTGAATACTTACAAAATAAATGTTAAATATTCTGTTGAGACAACTATTTAGAGTTAAAATTATGTATGGTTTTTGATACAGTCAACTTGCCAGTTACATAATACAAATAATATAAAGCGGGGAAGACAAGTGGTTTCGTCGTGAAATCAAGTGAGTCTACAGAGAGCGTTCTCGGCGAGGAGATAGTCGTGAATGCGTCGGAAAGGGATGTAGCTACAGACGAAACGCGATTTCTCGCTACACACAACAACGGTGTGTAACCGAATCTTAGTGCAAGTACGTAGGCGCCTGCTCGCGGCGGCTGCCTCCTTTTTTCATGCATTCCCTTTACCCCCATCCGCCATTATGTAGATCCGGCGCGACGCCGGTCCTTCTTTGACATGCACTCGGAGCAATTAGTATGACGCGTCTCGCAACCCGTGCTAGTTTATGCATACCGTTATGCGTGCTTGCATATGCGTATAATGAAAATTACAACGGCCATTGTCGCTCCATTCCATACAGTTGTTAATGCACACCCCGGCTCTAGACTACTAACTACCCTGCCAACCTCTGTCTCGTATATTTTGCCGAATATTGCCGTATAACCATTATTTGTGGCTGTTGGTCCGGACCGCCCGTCAACTCATTTCAAATTCTCATCATGTTGATGATCTCTATTTTCGTAATGATGCACACCGTGTCGGTTTTGTAAATATCCCAATTTTATACGATGGATTACAACCGCTGTGATGTGGTTTTGGAAATTTCAAGGGAGTCGCTGCTTCGGATTTTTAAATAACTCTCCATAAACTTTACTTTCTACTGTATTGCTATATTGCCACTGTAAACTTTTGAATTATTTAATTTAACTTTTGTATAACTTTGAAATTACGAGGTATGAATAAATAATGTCGTTGTAATATTTAAGTAAGGGCTCTTAATGAAGTTAATCTAGATCAAGACAAAAGTGGCTCGAGAGAGCTCATAAATATTCTTTGTATCATGTGGAGCGGAGTGATTACATACGCATATAATGGAAGGAGCAATATTAATACGAAGAAGAACAATTCCGCAGCTCGCGCTCGTTAGATACGCAACTCATCTTGGCGGAATTAAGTGCTACATTTTTCCACGTCCACCTATATTTATTAATCTCCAGAGTAGGAAGGGGGGTACGTCACCGCATGCCTTTTGAGAAATGACGGCTGCCAAAGTTAAGTCGGTTCAGCCAAGGCGACGGCGCTCGGGCGCTTGAGTTATGACCGTTTGTGTGTAGAACGGATAAAGACCATTAGGGCGCGGTATAATCCTTATCGGGCAACTTGCACTTAGGATTAGCCCTGTCAGAAGTTGCTTTTTTCGTCTGTTGGCCGAGCCGTGTCCGGTTGTGATTAGCGGATTAAGGGAATGTTTTTATGCTAGGACGTTGGGGTAGCTATAATTTTATATTACTCAGTTTTGGTTCACCTCAATTTAGAAATTTATCTCCTCACCCACTGGTTTCTATTTCATATTTATTAAGATAACCATTTCTATAACAATTACTAAAAACATTATATGAAAGGTAATATTCTTTAAAATACGACGCAATTATTCACCTACAACCATTAAGTTGCGTTCGAAACTTTGATCGTCAAAAGTAACTCTCGTATATTTTCCTAAAACTTTGGCACCTTGCCTTACCAGCATTAACGTCTTGTGGGATATTGTTGCTACTATTCAAGCATTATGGCTTTGTAGATCCACGATATCGGTAATAAAAGTTTATATTGGTACACAGCGGTAGCTTCGCTAACATTCTGACGGTCGTAAATACGTAATGTCTGGTATCGATAACTTGTATCGCATATTGTTACGGTAGCATGTTTTGTTTTATAACCGAGAACAACCTGCTATATTTGGTTTGTGATTTTAACTCCGTCTGTTATTTACTGTTAACAAATAGTTGCATAATTATTAGTTATATTACATTGCACATAACGATTATGTACAGAAAAATGTTAAACTTGATGTCGCAAAAAATAATTAAGTACAAGACTTTAGAATTCCTATCAATTCAACGTAATGACCGTCGTTAATTTTGTCATTTAAAAGAAACAAGTTTAGAACATTTATTTAACATTCTTAAAAGTTTTAAAGCTCACGAAGATATATTTTATAATAGGATATTTATTTTAAAGATAGAAACTAAGTACAGAGATGTAGAAAAATCTACACGGATATTTTGCAGACTTTAAAGCAATTTTTGAAGGTCAGATACATGCCATTAGTTGAGTAATTATTGATAATTGTTCATATTTATTTTGACGAGATTATGTATATCAAAATATAGTTCTTCAATAATGAAGTTTACATAAATAAATAGAGTAAATAAACGCTTACAAAACCCATGCCATCGCATTAATTAGACGGTATTGACACCTACGATCCGAGACAAACATTTATCTGTCACCAAAATGTCTACTCCGGCTCGGAATTTAAATCGGGATCTCCAGCTTTGTAGGTAGGGTAACTACCACTTAGGCTAGGCTAATACAACTCCTTGACTCTTCTTGTTTCTAAGGAGACCTAGAGCACTACTACTTCACTTCTTCAATTTGGATAAGAGGAGAGGTAAACACAAGTATTGAAAATGTTTGTACTATTAGAAGTCATACATGGCTAAATGACTTTCATCTTAATCGTTACATATTGGATCTGTGGTATGATGTGATTGCTTGGTAAGCCAACAAATTTCTCATCTCTTTCTCGTTAATTTGGATTGACCCAATCCGAGCCAGGAGCGCTTCGAATTACTTCAGTTACATTTTATTCACTGGACTGTACGTATTGTAAGTATTTAATTTTCTATAGATAATAATCAAACACTTTCGCGTACTTTACAACATGATTAACTTTAGGCTTAATAGCACTTCAGAGCCTAAGCTTCAAGCTCGTACTACATTGATTTTAGTGCAGTACATTCAGTGAACAGAGTTAAACCGTAAGAGGATTGTAGTCTTGGGATGAAAAGTACGATAACTGAACAAATCAATAGCTTTGTAAGGTTTCTAACTTATACCACATTTCGAGGGAATATACTCGTAGAAAAAGGCAGGAAAGTAATTTTAAAGTAAAGTTAGAAGTAGGTTTGATAATTTGTAATTAATATGTTCATGTTTGTTTTTAAATATCTGTAATCTCGTGTAAGATAGGTGAAAGTTTCCATTTACGTATAATTATTAATTAACTAGCGGTTCCGCCAGAGTGTGTGAAAATATCAGCAATAAAATGGTTATCAATTTTAAAGGTTGACAGGCAACGCTTTGTTGTTAAACACTTCCTTTAATTTGGGAGAAATATATCGTAATAGTTCTTTCCACAAAAATGAGATGTTATTTTGCAGTAAAAAGAAGCCTAAAGTACCCATATTCCTCCCAACTATCTCCAAACCAAAAATCATACCATAGCGACGCTCCGCTGCGCCGTGTAAGAAGGACAAACAAACACACTTTCGCATTGATAATATTATACTATAGTTTTTTGCATTGCGTAATAAATTAGATCTAAATATTAATAAATAAATTATTGTTTATAACAATATGGAGTTAAATTTAATGCATACTGGTGGATATCAAATAGTCACATTAAAATGGGTCGTTAATTAAAGAGTACCAAACGAGTTGGTAAAGAAACGCCTGAAACATTTTAAATTGAATTGGGTGATGTACGACCTAATGTGTACTTTAATTTAATAGGAACCAGACAAGTTACATTATTATAATGATTATTACTACTTAATAAGTACTTCTGTTGCTTTAATAACATGTTAAAGTTGCAGAAAAAACCAATTCGATTCAACTTCCTATTACTTTTATCTTTAAAAAAAAAACATTAAATTTTTCACGACTCTAAAAATATTTATATTGTTAAAAAACGGGTCACGTAAGTAAAACAGATTTGAAGGAAAAAATCACATTCATCGACTACAATACATTAGTAGTCAAGTCTTGAATCGATTTTTTAGTTTATTGGACCGTGAATATTTGAATACTTGCAAGCGTATCTTTTGTTAAAATATTCGTATACAAATAAAAAGTTTTGTGACATTAAATCCGCTTCGCGAATGAAATTGAAATGTTCGATATAATTTTATCGATATTAATCTATTTTCATTGAGGTTTGACTTCATTGTTTGTTGTGTCGATGTATCATTTTAGTTACTTATATACTGTATATTTTATATTATGATGATATACAGCGTCGGTCCAAACATGAAAAAATGTATTAGTGGCACAATAGTTTTTAAAAAGTTTAAATAAATTAATGTATGAGGAATCATTTATTTAATTAAAATTTTCTACTGTTTACTTACAGTTGTTATATGAATAAGGCACAATATATTATTGTTGAATAAGGCACACTTTACGATGTAATATTTCAAAATTAATCATACTGTAAAAAACAGCAAAATCTATTGTATTAAAATTATAAAAACAAAAACAAACATATTTAACCTCACTAAATCGATAAAAAAGGAAATGCGGAACATCCCTCTTTCTTATTAAAGTTTGCAGCTAAAGTTGTATAGTTGACTTGGTACATTTATCATGTTTACAGTGGTAATATTTTCAGAGCTGTGCTTCTGACACAGATTACTTTCTTTGTGAGTTTGTGACGTGAGAGTTTATTTAGTTCAGCCGTGTTCTGCATTGCATATTATACGAATAATAACCTGTATTATGTCACTTGGACACAGAGCACTTTATTAACGGATAGATGACACGCAAATATTAATTATAGCAGGACGTTTTGTTTACTTTAGTCATAATGTTATGCATTAAGTTAGGAAGTAATACTTACCTTTGTATAAACTCAATAGGATAATAAGGTTTTATTATGGTTATAATTTAACTACTGCATTCACAAACTGTACTGTGAGGTCTCAGTGAAATAGAAAGGTTGGTATTTCCGTCTTTGTCTTTGGCATAGTTCAAGAAACTAGAATGACATAGATGGAAATAATCGTTCCTCTCTTTCTATTCCACTGTGAGTCCTCATAGTATTGTTTGTGATTACAACGCATAAACTCTCTGGAACATTGTCCTTCTCGCAAGTCCAGTTATGTTCTATGGAGTCAATTAAGTCTCAGTTATATCTAAAACTTATTTAAGTATATCGAATTCGTCTCAGTCCTTATGGTACTCTTGAAGTTTTACAAAACAGCCATGAAAAGGCCTATTTAAAACATTCTTCTAGGTTAATTTTTATAAAGAAAATTTAATACTGCCCAGGAAGTAGGTATATAACGAATATAACTTTATTGAGTATATTCACATAATGAAAATGATAATCGTTACGCAACAGAATACATTGCCAATCTATTTCAGGATATACGTTATGTATATCCAAGCATTGTGTACATAACGATGCAATATGCGGTTCAGTGTGGAGGCATTAAGCTCCCGTGAACATTAGCATGCGCGCTTTGTTACCAATCACCTATCCAACCTCCAACCGCAACGGGACTGCTACATCGTCCATCATTTACAATCGACACAAGTGAACAAGCCAAAATAGCTTCAATTGTAAACAAATTAAGAATAACAAACAAGACATACAAAGCTCTGACTGACATACACAAGCAACGCATACACAACGTTTTCATTAATCATCTTCACTTAACGAAAAAAGCTGAGGATATTTGCATCACAATGAGAGCTATGTACGAACGAATCAATTAATCATAGCTCATACAAAGCTCGCCCATTAACTTCGGACTTGATAAGGGCATAATGTGAATAGCCGACAATAGGCGATTCTATAATGCGACAAAACCCGGAACTGAAACTGGGGTCTCTTAAATTTACGGTCCCGTTATCAAACGCGCATACATTGTCACTTCGATGTGTTTCGGTCTTCCCTTTTCCGTGACTTTTCATTTCCTTTGTCGCTCTCCAACGTTCAATTGTCAGGCTAGAATTACATTTCAATTGTACGAACGTTCTTAATTCAAAGAATTTAATCATAAATGTATTTATTTCATTTATATCAAACATTACGCACGTCAATTGTTTTGATTCTATCACCATTTCGGTATGACGCTTCGTGATGGAAGTGAAAAAATGTCGAAAGAAATCTTTTACATATTTTTCTCACCTATTGTTGACATGTGTAATCAATCTGGAATAGTTTTATTTGACGTAGAAATCAGAATAAATCGTATAGGGTTGAATAGTAATTGTAATATGGTAGTACATAATTCTCGCGAAGTAGATTTTCTGTTGTTCCTTAGTCGTGACTTAATTAATTCTAATGTTTATTATTTAGTCATGTTATTGTAGATTGTGTGACATTAACTAGGTATAAATTTATTGATAATTTAGGCTAGAATACACTAGCGAATATAAATGTAATTTGTTGAGATATGTCTTAATACTTTTTTTACAGATTTCAACACTATTTCGAATGATACACAAAACTATTCATTTTGCATTTTATTAAATGCTATTTGCGTATTTTACAACAAGGTATCTAAAAGTTAAAGTTTTTCTCACGTCACTGTTAATTTATCAAGGCGCTTGCAACCGTGATTTGTACGAAAGTTTTAACAGTATCAAGAAAGTTGCCGCTCTATTTGTGGTTAATATTTATAAGAAAAATGACTAGTCGACGCTTGATAAATGACTGAAATTCTGTCCAAGTTGGCCTCAAGTTTGATGATTTTTATAACTTTCTACTTTATCTTGTTTTGGCAACTAATATTAGCTCAGTGTTAGTTTTATCACGCCATTTATTATACAAATATCAAACATAAATATATAAATAGATGTTTTATCACATAAGTAGTCTATATTTACAAAAAATTGAGAATAATAATATTTTTTTATAATGTTTTTTTATATAGATAAAGTGTCCTATTGATACATATAAATCGAATTACCATCGAATCCGTTACTGTGTTACTATATTTACTCGTAAATCTATTTATGTATAAATAATTTAGAATGAAAGATTTAAAACATGTGTATTAAAGTATAATTATTTTAAATATAATAAATACATTTACACAAGAATATAATTGTTAAATTATATTGCAGATGTATTATTTAACTGTTTTTATACGCATTATGTAAAATTTGTAACCTTAAATGTAGATTTTATAAGCAAATGTTGGATAAAATTTAACTCCTTTATACATGACAACTCTTTGTCATGTATAAAGACAACTCAACTTTTTGTCTTAAGCCACCA
>DWPA01005270.1:0-11976 GCA_018251375.1 Calpodes ethlius
TAAACGCTAACACACTCATACTCCCGCAGTAGGATTCCCTGTGTCGCGGGTGGCATGGACAACACAAATAACACGTCACTAACACCCATTATACGAGAACAAATATTTATCTCTCACATAAATATCTGCCGCGGCCGGGAATCGATTCCCGAATCGAACCCAAGAACTCTCGCTTCGCAGGCAGGGTCACTACCAACTACAATACCTACGTATTGAGGCGACCGAGATTCATCCCTTTGCTTTATAGTAAGTCTTCACGTAAGGATTATGGATGAAGATTATTATTTAATCCTTAAAATAATATTTGAAACAATAAAATTATTGTTGAATCGATAAAATTATTTTTGAATCATTAAAATTGTCAATCTCTTTACGTTTTGCTTCAGTTAGTTGCCTAACGACTTGTCGTGTTCGGCTTGAAGACTGAAGAGCCAGTTATTTCTTTCTTTTCCCTTTTAGCCGGAAACGTATCGGTAATTCATTTAGTCAACCTGATGTTCAAAGGCGATGATGAGAATTTGCCATGAGTTGGATCGTTAACTCATTTGTCGGCCATTTGTATAAAACTGGGAGGAAATGACAATTGAAAAATGTTCTGTAAGTAAATTTTGTAACTTTAGTCGACTGTGCAAAATCTGACAGATAAAATTGAAACTATCGCAATGTAACTTTACTTCAATAACGTAAGAGAGAGCACACGTGAAAATAAGTTGAAATTTTATGTACCAGTGGCAATTGTGAGGAAATTCGCGCGAAGACAAGTAAATAAAAATCTTTATTGAAAACGTGAACCAACATGTACATGGTTACTCCATAATTTCTAACTAATATTTGTCACAGAAAATCTAACACACTTTAGAAACTAATATCGTTAATATTATAATCTAAATTGATATAATATTTAAACCATAATATCTTTTTGCAGCCGTCAACTTTACTTATCTTATCTATTCATTATTTTACTAATGACAGTAAAATTTTGGTAATAATCATAATAAAAATTAAAAACCAACCAATATTTGCATAATGTTTACAACGATCATATTTTATATTATATATTTATTATACTTCTACATACACCATCCAATTCTATCTTACTATTAATCCTACGTATTAGTAATATTCTCGTCTACTACTATTTTTACTAATGTTTTCGTGTGCGATTAATAATATGCTTGGTATAATTAATCGTAGTTAATAAAGCAAAGATTTCTTAAAGCGAAACAAGGACGTGTCATCACTTTCCCCTGCTGTAAGTATTATCAATGCAGAATTAAAATTACATTGCATATAACGTGTAAAATTTTGTGTGTAATTTTATTCCGCTTGAGAGACAGTTTGACGACCCCGTAGCCGAGTTGGTAGGGACCTTGCCTACGAATGCAGAGGTCCCAGATACGATTCCCGGTTAGACAAATAAATGTTTGTTCTCGGGTCATGGGTATTGGTGATGTCTAATTTGTGTTGTCCATCCCACCCGCTGTTATTATTGTTTATTAGTTTTTTTATTAGTTCTTTCGTTCTCCATCTCTTTTCTATCGGCAAGAGAGCGAGTTTCGTTTTTCTCCATTTTTTTTCTTGGCTGGCAACTTTTTGGCTTTGGCTGGTGTTATTGATGTCTATGTCTGGTAACTACTAACCATCACACGAATCGTGAACTTTGACGGCTATTTATATAAATAACAAAAACTGATATTGAGATATATATTACTGAATCCACAGACACCGTATTATACCAATTAAAACATTCGCAAGATAATCTCCCAGTTCGAGAAACACTCCATCAAGTTGAGTAAGAATAATCACTTCCTTCAATAAGGAAAAATGATACAAATAGAACAAAATTAATTGGTTCGTAGGAATGTCTTTAATTGATTTTCGGGCCCATAAACTTGATATATTTGTATAATTTCTGTTTTATTCGCTTTTGTTGTTTATCTATCCACTGAAACTATCTTATTATTGAAAAAACAAGTATGAATTTCGCGTCTTTAAAAAAGGTTTCCTCGGGATGTTTTCGTTCATCTAAGCAAATGATAATTAACTTGTAATACGCACATGTCGTATTTAAAATAAACTGTGCCCGTGACTTCGTCCGCGTGGAATTTAATAAAAAGTGTTTAACTTGATTTTCTTTTAGTGACTTAAGTGACTCCTTATTACATCAGCTATCTTCCAATAAAATTCCTGTCAAAATCGATTTAGCCATTTTAGAGATTAGCCTGAACAAACCGACAGACAAAACTTAAAAAAATGTTATTTTAGTGTATATGCCCTATATATGTATGTAAAAAGCGGTTATTTCAATATTAAAAATAGACACTCCAATTTTATTTATATGTATAGATTACAGATACATGCCGGATTCGAACCTTTGCGTGTGGGAGATCAATTTTCCAACCACTAGGCTATCAAGTTTCAGTGTACGTAATTAACCTATTAAAATGAAAATCATTAGCACTAAATGACTGTTAAAATATATATATTTGCCTACAACATACGTTCTCGTATTTATAATTTTACCTCACGTACGTGTTAAAATTTTATGAAGTCTGCGCATATCGAAAGGATTGCAAGCCGTAAAATATATCATTTTATTGGCATACGCCTACAAAATCTTGAAGAGATTTCCAGATACCTACCACAGCGTTCGGAGAGCAAATAGCAGACATTCAGCGTATTTCATGAATATTATGCACTAGCAACACTCTTTACATAAGCTAACACTGGAGAGACTATCTCAGTAAATATAATATAAGACAAAACGTGAGCAAATTTTGCAGAAACATTTATTTTAGATATAATTATACACTTTTAATTTAGATCTTTGATGTATAGAGTGACGTTGTTCACGAATAGGTCGAGTTATTATTATATGGTTTTATTTTCTTTATCTCCTACCGCTCATGGATATCTGTGAAAAACTTTGAATAGAACCGTAGGAGAGATTGTACTTAGTAAGTACTGTTAGGACTATTAGTGTAGGTTAGACTTGTTAGTAATTACTAATAATCGCCCAGGTAGTAATCGTTAGTAATTTGTCTCACTTGAAGTTGGTTTTGTTTAGGAATATAACTATATCATTATTATACATCCTATAGTATAAGTTTCGTATCAAGAGCATTTTTGCTTGATTCGCTAGATCTTTGACGAAGAGAATTGAATTAAAATTGAAACTAATTATTTTTTATGCTTTCTTAGCTACTATATTTGAAACCATTCTAGATAGTGGCAGGCAGGTTATGATGAAGTTTAAAATGATCTGTCGTAATTAAATGCATATAAATATATACAATTGTATGTCATATTTGTTAAGGAGCTCTACGTCTGAAGTCAATGTGAATGTAGAGTGATTCTATCTAATATAATATGTAAAATTTCAACGCCCTAACATCAGAGCTAATTGCTAGGTAACTACAGTTACAGAGCAGATTTTATATTATTACAAGCTTTTATTTACTTGAAATGATTGTGTGAATTTAATATTACAACCCGAATTAGAACTACTTCATCTTATGTCAACCAGTTGTTTACATGTTTTTTTACATGATAGGTTAATTAAAGTAAAGAAATTGTAGTACCAAATTGCAATATGTATAGTAAAACACAGACCTTCAAAGTTGAATTCTATGTTGTTAACATAAAGTTTAAAATGTTTTAATAAAATATTGAGACTTACATTCGGTTCACTAGGGAGCTCTCCATCCCTTTCTCACACGCTTGCCAGCGTAGCTAAGCCACTCAGTATTAGAAAGGGACAAGGGATCTCTAAGGACTATTTAACGGACTGATTGCTTGCACGTGTTCCTAATCTACTTGTATACAATACCGTTGTCCTGAACACAGACATAACTCCAAATGATTGAAGACACAAAACAATCAGTTAAAATAATTTTGTTATACCAATAGAAACTTGCGAATAGCTCGTTATATTAACGTTGAACCTAAATCTAATATCTTGTATCTCCATATTTCATAAACTACACAGATAATAACATCGTTATGAAGAGATTGGCTTAACCAGAATTGTTACATACAATATTAGGTCAATAGTCCCTTAGTGGGATGATAAAATACTCCCCAAGGTAATGGAGATAGTTATCGGTTACCCATTGACGGTCGCAAACAAGCAATTGATCTCGAGAATGGGACCATACGATTTCTCGTTTGTCATAAAGGATACCGACGCGACAATTCTTTTTATAGCGAAGCTTTTATGAGAGGTATTTACTGTAATCTTGATACGTTTAATATCATTTAAAGAATTTGTTTCTGTGAGAGTGTGACTACTGTAAACTAAATTCGTAGTCAATATATATATATATATATCTTTTGTTAACTTAATTTATATTTTACTTTTAATATCTATATATCTATCTATATCTATAATTATTCTACTTCTATTCTTCTTCTATCCATAATTAACGGACTAAAAATGCTTGGCTTCATTAATAAATTTGTATACAATTTTTCCTTTCCGTCAATTTGTGTGTCAATTAATACGTTAATTATTGCGCTATTCTGTTGGCATCTGCGTATTGTTATTTTTAGCGCTGTAGTTTACCGTTATAATGACCGTGAATGGATATTACATTATTAACTAATCCAGAGATTAAGTTTATATTGATTATAGTTTATTACATTAAATAACATCATAGTTTTCTACATAAAGACCATAGATTTTTTAAGTTAGTATAATTTGTTCATGGTTAGTAATTATAAGTAATTAATAAACATGTTTATAGTTTTATTGAAAAGGTCTTAAATAAAATTTAAGGATTTCTATTCAGGATTAAGGATTATTCAGAATTTTTTAAGAAAAGCAAAGCGGCTTGTAGTGCTGCCACCACCTGCTGCGTATGAATATCAATCAATCCGCGAGAAAGGCTGTAGGAAGGAGAGTAATTATTTAGTAAGTCCTTAATCATTTAGTCATCATCATTTAGTAAGTCAGTGTTAGATGTTAATAAGAATATCACTTTGTTGTTTATTTACCGGTAAGAAAATTGGATATTAGCACGCATAGTTAATAATCCTTATTATTTTTTTCCAATATAAGTTATGTATACGTTGCTACTGATGAGGTCAGTATGTACCTCAATAAT
The DNA here is from genome assembly GCA_018251375.1 of Calpodes ethlius. Taxonomy (NCBI): domain Eukaryota; kingdom Metazoa; phylum Arthropoda; class Insecta; order Lepidoptera; family Hesperiidae; genus Calpodes; species Calpodes ethlius. The sequence goes on from DWPA01005270.1 coordinate 5,106, forward strand.
TATCCCTTTGCACCCTTAAGTCCAGAACACACTTGCTATGCGACAATAATTATTACTCATCCAGGCAACATACACTGGCACACATATATTCTAGCAGCTAACATAAAATTTGATTAAACTTCGGATAAATTTATATTTGAGAATATTTATCGTATGAACGTCGATACAATATCCGATAGCTTTTTTGCAAATAGGTAGTACAATAACATCCTTAGCTCTAATGCTAGCGACGCTTACAAATGACTCGATCTATCTTAATGCTCAGTATTTCTACACAAAATCCCTCTGAACTCCCGAGAAGTCAACGGACATTGACTCCTACAGTTAAGTTCTTAAAGAAAGTCACTGACACTATTTACTAAATGCTGTTTTAAGGTTTTGTTCCCGATTGTACAGTGTAGCTTTATTGATTTATTTGCTTAAAGGTAAGCTTTTGAACACAAGTGTTTAACTTATTGCAAAATACTGTTAAATATTATGTATATATCTATGTAATATAAAAAATATTAAAAGCATCGTAAAGATGACTGAATGATTTTTTGGTTTGTAAAAAGCTTTGGGTATTGGCGTACTTTTTTATTTTTACCGGCTTATGTTTTAACTTACTTTTATTACTGGTTTTTGAGCTAAAAATCATACGTCCCTTTTACGTCATTAATAAGTTTTTGAATATAATATAACAACACGTTGTATAACTTTTTTGTGTTATTTTACTTAGGTAAATTTCCAGATGCTCCATAATGAGTTGCATCGGAATGTAAGGAAACCTTTCATTTATTACAAATATCTATAGAACTTTATTAATGGATCTTTACAAAGACATTTTTTTAATCGGTTTTTTGATATTTTTCAAGCGAATGGAATATTAAAATTACAGAAATATTTTAGTGTATTAATAAATAATTATGTAAACATCAGGCAATACATAGATGTATAATTTTTATCCTTGAAATTGAAAAAATAAATCGTTTACTTCTCGACACAAAAACTATATAACTTTCATAAGTTATTTTTCAATTCCATAAACGCTCTTAAAATGTCTTCTAAGAAAAAAACGGTATAAATCGATCAATTATTTATCATGTACGTTTATAAATCGTAAATCGTGGTATATCTAAGAACCAGAATAAGATTTTTAAGACGTGCATACATCGTCGAAAAGCAAAGTCTCGGCTGACGTAATGGATTGCTTCGCCGTTGTTTCTCTCCCATTTCTTGTAATGAGGCTGTGTACTAAGAAGATGTGATGTTTTCTTTTACATGCTGGCTTCCGACGAGAATGTATTGTTAAACTTTAACGTGTGTGTCGTAAGACGGATTTATGTGACGTTTATTTCTTCAGCGAAGACAAGGGAGGGACGGGAAGAGCATTTACGATCTTCTATATTAGCGTTTTAACACTGAATGATTTGTGTGTGTGTGAATTCATTATTAATAAAGTTAATGGTTTTAACACTCGCTATTTTTAATTGGATAACTATGTAGATTTATATGTTTATAAACTATGTTTGTCATTCAGTGGACATTGGTTCATTTGCGTTGATAAATACACGTTCATAGGCGTACCGAAATGGCGAGAGGGGCTGCCCTGCTAGACTTTTTAATATACATTTCATTTATCTCTGCCCCCCTTAGAAACAAAATCTCATATGTTGGTCATGAAAAAACCTCTCATTTAAGTTGCAAATTTCCACCTAATGGAATTACTGTCACTGATTTTTAAATAGATGACGCTGATCACTGGTAGCGTGTCACCATGATAGTGTTTAAATTGCGGATAACAATCAGTTGTTAAAATGCAGTGCCAGCATCAGAATCAATTAATTGGTGTTGCAACTTTTGGAAAAATACAGTCAGCAAAAGATATATTTGATTGGGTTTGCAAGGCATGACATACAAAGGTCAGAAACTTTATAATAACATTTTGCTCCGAATTCGATTGAAACACATTTGCCTACGCTCGGTAAGTAATTGAATATTCACTTATTATATACGTTATAATTTTAAATTTATTTAATTATTTCCTAAAATAACAAACCTTACTATAGATGACCAATACAAAAACATAAATGATGATCATACCACCATTCGGCTATAGGAGTTCTATTACGACTGAGTGAAATTTGCTGTTATATTCAATCGCGAAGTAATTTTTCTATTGATACTAATTTATGATTTAATAATACTAATTGAGTTTGAAATCAAACTGCATTAGAAGGGTCTAGTTCTCGAGTGTGTGTGTGTATAGAAACGAGTTGTGTGTGACATAAAAATCAAGTAATACACACATTCGCGTTACGCACACATGTTATTTGTGCCAGTATGCCACGTAAACTTAATTCATTTTCCAATAGTAGGTACCAATCCAACGTAAAAAAAATCCTCTATTATTCAAAATCCCAAATCAGAGTGTTGTAACAATAATACTCTGTTCCCAACTGTCCCTGACAGGTTTTAGGTTGCCGTTAAGTCGTAAAATTGTAAAACCTGGCGGACTTTTTTCCAATGTTTCGAACTTTTCCACAGCTTTTAGTGCGGCCTGTACAAAACAAAATAAGGGTGCGGTTCTATTGGCGAATACCTTACGCACTCTTACTTAACTTGCTTTGCCTATCATCCGCCTATCAAGTTTTAAAGGTCCTCTGCTACATATAGACCTTCCGTAATTTGCACCACTCAGATTGGTTCTAAGTCTTTTGAATCCAGCGAATGACCACTTTCTTCTTCAGATCTTCAGTCCACATGATTGAGGAGCGACCTATATTTCTTTTTCGGAGACTTAGATAGCATCCATGAAGTTTTTTCTTTCCCAACAGTTATGGGTCCTGCCAACCCATTGCAACTTTACCTTTATACTAACTAAATTATAAAACTTTTTCTGACTGACGGATTCATTAATCGAAACGAAGAATGAGATAAGGGACATAAAAAGATTCTTCTTTAATGATTTTAATGAAAAACTTTAAGACAAAGAACGAAGTTATCAAGATTTAACTTGCAGAAACCTTTTTTTATTATGATACGCGTATCCACGATATGTATATTGTATGTCAGGATAAATGCTTTGTCCATGATGAATCAAGTTTCAAATATTTTTTAAATAAAATTATCTTCTAAAGTAGGATAATACTGATAGTAGGAAACGATTAAGTTTGTTCAGCTTGTCACTAGATGGCGGTGTTATCTTAAAAGTACGAGGACTTAACGCTGAATTAATCTTGCTTTACAATACCAATAAACTTTGATAAAAGCAACCTTAAAATACGCAGACAACATTTTACCGCGTGCATGTATAGTGTGCATCGCTAATGGAACCGAACCGGGTTTTTTTTCAAATCAGCATCACTAGTGTAAATGTTTTTGTGCATTGCAATTGGGCATAGGTTTTTCGGGATAACAATCGGTAACAATGGCCTTTGTGGTTCGAAACGTTGTGTACTTTGAATAGGTGATACGAATATCGCGAAATTAGTAGGCAAGTTCCATGCCATTTTTATTTAAACTTTAATTACCACACATATATGGAATATTTTTATTCAAATGTTAAATATTATAGTTATCTGTTTCATTACCTTATGAAATTCGAAACCTTAAATTTTTTATATGATCATCTTGAGATTTTTTTGTTATAAAAATATTACCTTTTCCATTCAAACATTAACGTTGTCAAATTGTGTTCGCGTCCTTGTCATAAAAGGGGATACAAAGTTGTTTATTCACGTATTCGTACATAGATAAGGAGAAACATAATATTTAAATATTATACCTGTGAATATAACACACTTTTTAGACACACGTCATTAATATTCGTATTCAAAAATAGAATAATACAATTGTTATACCCAACTCAAATCTGACAGGAGCAGTCATTGTAATACAATTAGAATAAAAACGCATAATAACAATGAGTATTTATGCCGCTACTATATCGGAAGGCTTGAATAAAATATAAGAAGTAACAGATTTCAGTTCCCTTTTAAATATTAAATTAACTATTTTAGTATTTATGAGAACTCAGAGCCCGCGATAAGAAGCGTTCTCAAAGGAAAAATACCGGCGGTTATCTAAAATGAGATTGCAAAAAAGATTACAAAATATCAGAGTGCTCGTTACGTTTCAGAATGTGATTGCGAAGATGTAATAGTAATATATTTTAATAAACTACATGATTTTATGTAAATATTTTTAAATAACTGGGTCTGTTTGTTTTTATAGCTGCTCTGCTGTCTTTTTGATGTATTTTTCCAAGCGTTATGTTGAGTGAAAGCCATAAATTTCATTGAAATAGTCTATAATGTTAATATGCATGTTAGATAGTATGATAAATCTGCTCTGGTTTTTTGCTTCAATAACAAGTACCAAGCATATGGACTTACTGCAAATTTACACTTTTATGATATTTAATATCTATATTATTTAATAAAATCGGTATGTTTTCGATGAAATTTCTGATACTATAAAAAAGCCTTTTTCCCCTGATTGATTCATTAACGCAGAGTCAAAACTGTCAATACCATAACACGGACATTTTGGCAGATTTCTTTAAAGACATAGACGGGCAATCAGATTTTTTTGGTACAACATAACATACTGTTATAAGGGCGTGAAATAGAGATTGAAAGTCACCACTTAAGGTTATAAAGTAAAGATCGAAATTTCTATGAAAAGTATATACAGTATCTTTCATTCACAAATTTTCTTATATCTAGTCGCGTGATGCGATTCTTATGACGCTCGCTGTACATTTTAAAGTGTAAGAAAAGTAGTGTACCTCACAATTCAATACCACATAAACACGATCAGGTGGAATTATATTCAAGGTTATATTTATAATTGACTTATTATGTAACTTGAAACGGTATTCAAAGTAATTTCAATATAACAAAAAACATCTCTTCTAAGAGAATGACTCGATTTATTGAAACAGGTAAATGTACAAAGACACACGAGCCGAAACAGCAAAACAAAAGGTAGTTTGTGAAAGGTAACGCTACTATTGGTTCTCCTTTACAAATGAAATACTTCACTGATCAATGATGTGGTACATCTAATTCTACCTGATCATCTTATCAATATTTTACAAAATTTATTCGGGAATTTGAATTAATCCGCATCCCCATTTCTCCACCGAACAACCCGATGTACGCGGGTATTCACCCTTGCGTAGTGCACATCCCGCCAATGCAAACGAAAAAAATTGCGTCGTCGTTCCATAAGGAACGCATAAGCTTACTAAGAAGGAATGGAATAGCTTGCCTGTGTATAATGTGGGAGTTTTCAAAAGGAGATTGAATAGGCTTTTTATAATTTTATAAGTTAGTGCGCTCAACATCATAGACTACATCTCCACTTACCATCAGGTGGAATAGTAGTCAAGCTCTGACTTATATTATGTAAAAAAAGACAATGTTTAAAACGTACAAGTCTAGATAATATAGCAATTAATAAAATAAAACCTTAAAAATTACGATTAAAAATAAACCGTTTCTTTTTTCAATCCAAAACGCCTATAGTACTACACGACCTTTATGACATTTATCTTCCTTTAGTTTGGTATACTTACACGTTTGATGACTTTGTAAACAAGACGTATAAATTTGTAACTTACAAATATTTAAAGTAAATCTAGTAAATAAATAAATAATAAAACACACTAGCTTCGAGTTCGTAGTGAGTTTTAATACTATGGGATAGACGTACAACGTGCAGCAAACATTAATTTTCTCGTAATTGGCTTACGATGTGACGGGAATTGGGCCATTCGAGTGAGATTTTTCTCTTAATGATTCAATTGGTGTAGTTAGTTTTTGCTTTGTTTTTATTCAGCTTTTAAATCGATTAAGTGGATTTAGAGATTCCAATTACAAAAATATATTAAATAGCAAATAAATATATTTAATAATTCATATAACAATATCTGCGTTTATAATAAACTTATTACTCCAGTGAATTTTCGAAATAGAAAAATATACACTGATTATTTTAGCGGTTACAATTTATATTTAACCTTAATTCTTACATAACCGAGATTCGTGTATTTTTTCATACTAATTCAATTATAGCTCGGTTCAGTGAAGGAAAACATCGTAAAGAAACCTGCTAAGATTTCCAACTAATCTCAAAAATATCTTTCTTTCAAAGTATACTCATAGACGTCCAGCCAGTCATTTAATCCGACTCGTTTTGAAAAGACTTGAGATCTAGATGAGTGTAAATTATATTAATACTAAATGTTGTTCGCGGCTTCGCACGTGTTAGAAAATAACGGCAATAAAAGTTTGCCAAGGTTATTATTATTTTTTTTTTTCGCGTTTGCTGTTAAACACTTTCTTTAATTTGGCTGAAATATATATCGTAATACTATTTGGCACTCGTCATTTTCTTAACTATCTACGTACCAAAAATATGTCATAAGAATGCTCCGTTGTACCGTAAAAAAAGGACAAAGAAACAAATACACTTTCCCATTTATAATATTAGGATATTTTTTTTCGTTATTTCAGCTTCATCAGAAGTATTATTTAACTTTTAAAATATAACTGAATAATGAAACCTAAAAATACTTTTCAAATAACGAATATTACAGATACAAATATTTTTTAAATTACAAAAAAAATATATAGCACAGATGTTACAAAAAGAATCATTTGAATTGACGATAAATACGCCCACGGTAAATATATTTCAAGTCTTATCAACGGTTATTTGATACAACATTTGAATATTATTTCTCATCTAAACGATATTCGCAATTTGAAATTGGAATTTTTTATTCATACATTGAGAATTCAACGTCTATCTATCTATCTATCTATCAGCCTACAAGAGTCCACTGCTGGACATAGGCCTCCCCTAATTTGCGCCACACAGA
>DWPA01005271.1:0-11976 GCA_018251375.1 Calpodes ethlius
TAATGATTCAAAATTTTAAATATAGTAATTCGCAAATGCATTCTTAAAATATTCTCTATTCTCAATATTTTTTTACAAATTTTATCGGCGTGATAAGTATATCATCGTATATCCTTCTCAAATTACAGCTCTATAATAAGTCTCTAAGTTAAATTGCAGATAGTTGTGACTAAGTATAAGAATTCCGTTATGACTGCAGGACAGACTTATAAAAATCTCCACCGCTACGAAAGTTTTGATCACGACACGACACAGCCGCTAAGACGATCACCACACGAGTAACGGTCCTCATTGTAAACTTGTAAAGAGCTTTTCTATTTTCCACGCCAGGTGCAGTGCCGGAGAAAATGGGAAAATTTCATTTCATTTTTCTTAGAGGCCTTCCGTGTCGTTGGAAACACTAAGCTTTGTAAGTTATGAAAGTCGAGCGAGAAATTTGTAAAAAAATGAATGTGGCTTAATGAGGTTACTAATTGCGTTACCGTGGTAGTTAAGTATACTAATAATTTATATTATTACACTTTAAAGGTATGAACGATAGTTTCGTGTCGTTAGTTTAGTCATGGAATGATTTTTACATGCGACGATACTCCTTATTGCATCGGCTACCTGCAAAAAAATCTTGTCAAAATCAGTCCACACATTTCAGAAATGATCCAGAACAAACAGACAGACAAAAACTGAAAAAAAAAAATTTGGTGTATGTACCATATGTATATTCAGATACCTGTAGTAAAACGCGATTATATGAATATTACAAACAGGCATTCCAATTTTATTTATATGTATAGATAGTTGGAAAGCTGATAATGACATAGACTATACTATTTTTAACGCAAAATATTCATAGGGAAAGATGGTTCGTTAAGTTTGCGATAATTCTTTTACCAATAGATCGCTACGTTATTACTAAGTGATATAGCCTTTTTAGGCGAGCATTAAGTTAAATTATAAAGCTGCGTTATTGCCGTGTTGTTAAGTAAAGAAGCAGCAATATGAATAAAAACTTTTCCCGGTAATGATGAATCCGCATTACACGAACAAGTCCAAAACAAGTTTTATTTACTTATCAACCACTGCGTCCTGTGTTAAATGTGAAAGTAGAATTTTGAATTAATTTCAGTACGTTTCAACACTTTACCACAACCTTCGTTTATAAAACGTTTGATGTTCTAATGAGCACTGTTACAAGCATGAAGGTAATACGTATCATGAAGATTTTTTTTATGATATTTAACAAGTTTTTTAAATAACTACAATTTGTAGTTTCAATGATATTTATGAAGACTTTACTCAAGGCCTATTCTGTCATTGTAGATTTGCAGATTTCAAATACTTTTAAACTTCATAAGAACATTTATATTATTTTCTTCAAGATGTCTTTTTTCAACAACCAAAAATAAATTATTAGACGAGCATCGTTTTAAAACATTACAGGTTCTAGACTTCGAACAGGTATGCAAGTTTCCCCACGATGTCTTCCTTCAAGTAACGACCGAAAATGAATTATTAGACGTAAATACTTTTGAAACATTAGAGGTTCGCGCTGGGTTCAAATCCCCGTCTACAATGACGTCTCTCGTTAAGACGGTCCAAAGAAATGGGATCTCTTTAAAGACATGGGAAATCCAAAGAACTAGATTGAATATGTTCATATAATTCATATTCATTTTATATTTTATAACCTACTAGATATGTATTTGAATGTTGTACACGCTTGTACAAGACATTCAAAATAAATCGAAAGAGTGTCTACCTACATCTAAAGAAATAAATATGTAGTTGAATTAGTATTTAGGAATAGCTGATTTGATATTCTTCTTCTTCTTAGTCGTACCACTTTTGACAGCGTCGTGATCATTAAAAGAGTATGTGACAAGTCTGACAACTCGTCGCCATTCGTCACGTTATTTACACTCTAGCAACCTTAAAACTCATAGTGCTCAAATAACGTTACTATTTACTTTCCAAATAATTATTAATAGTCAATATTACTTAGTACTAAAAACAATGGAGTTACGGTAACGCTTCTGTTTGAAGCGCAAGGGATTCCAAACACGCGGAAATTACGTGCGAAAGGAACCATTTGCTTCTCGAAACTGTCTGTCGTCTTATTTCTGGCAGTTATGAAAGAAGCGAAGCATACCGGAAGAACTCTAGTCCGAATTAAACGGCAGTTAATTCTATTCAAAACTATGCAGCCGTTGTCCGATTTGGCACTCGTATACGTTTGGACGTGTGGCATGTATTGTTTATCAAGCGTATTAAGGACGTTTGCATACTGAGAGTAGTTTCAGCGCGTTTATTTACGAGTTTACACTTACTGCATGTTTATGTATGCCTCGCTGTGGATGCGACGTCGAATCAACTTCGTTTAATGTTTTAGTTCACAAGGATAAATAAGTTGCAAACGGACGAGTGAAAAAGTGTCATCGTGATGAGCAGGATAGAAATCAATACTTTGAATTGGTAGGAAAAGCCATTCATAAATAAATATATGGTTTATAATATTTTCTTTATTTGCATAGATAAATATAATATCTAATTTGGTCTGTGATTTATTTCATTTCTAAAGTCTGTTAAATTCAGACACTGGAATCTGCCACACGGTAGAGGCAACAATTAATTAAAAAATAGAATTATGATTGTTTAAAAATAGAACAAAATATTATTACAGGTGTTATAGAAAAGTTTGAGTTCTGTTTAAATGGAACTGAATTTAATGCGAAACTTCGCAAGAATAACCTTAGTTCTCGTTTGATTACTGTATATAATTTTATTGCTAGTTTAACAGCCTAGTCTGTTGAGTTCTTTATGCGACGCGCCGGTTTGTCTGCCTGTGATATTAGTTGTACGTGACTTATATTACTTGTACTTTCGTTAGAGAAATCTTTAGTAATGCTTTCACTTATGTTTATCGTCGTTTGGACATCGAAGATAATTTCGGTGGCTTATGTGATATATTGAATATGAAAACTTGTTTATTTATATAAACAATATTGAATGTGTAATTTGGTATAACGCAAAGTTTTTGTGATATTATCTTGGGCTTCAGTAGAAAAAACAATATTTTATTTTATTACAAACATCTCAGTATCTAAATAAATATAAAAAGTAGTCCATAATATATAATTATATAAGTAAATATATGAGTATATGCATTTATTTAGTAGATAGTAATATGAAATAAGAGAGTTGATATTCGATTGTCATGGTTGATAGTAGCCGTATACAATCCATTGGACTGTTACCTTGTTTGGTGGCTATTTAAATAAAAAATACGTCAAAACAAAGCCAAGAGATTCAATCAATTTTAAGTCCTAAGTATTCTCCCGTATAATTTATTTTTCTCCTTCGTCAATGCACCGTCACCGAACACCGATGTTATCTTTGTAATTTGCGAGCCTATTTCCATCCCTCCTTGCCGATTACTCGATGCTTTAGCCATTGATCGATTTTATCACGATCTTTCGTCGTATCTCATTATAAAGGCAATTAAAAACAACTCCCTGTAGACCAAGCTTACTGTGACGTTTTTAGATAACGCATTGAAACAAATAATGCTTAATTACGAATTTATTTTTGGGTGTTTATGATGTATTATTGGTGTGTGTCCATACCGCTTGCACACATATTCCCGCAAGGAATCAAAGTGTGTGTGTGTTAGCGTGTTTTTAATGGGAAAATGTAAAAAATATTCTCCGCGTCCCGTGGTGTTGACATGTTCTGACGGCTTTACAATAGGAGTCCTGGGACTTAAATATTATTATAGCTGGACCAATGGGGCATTTGAGATCAAAATTCATAAACATTTAAAGAAAGCTAATACAATTAAAAATATATATATTATAAATGGTCATTTCGTTAGTAAATATGAAGTATATTTTAATGTACACAATTTCGTTCTATCCGAGTCCATTATCTAGAAACTAAACAGAGCCGTGTAGTATCGCAGTTCAAATACTTGCACAGATAACGCGATACGCAGAGAGCCACTCAATATTTTAGCATACGGTATCAGCTTCAATTGCTCTATACGCTAACTATGTTTTCATTTTAATCGATTAATAGTCCGTTACAGAAACGAACTTTACATAACAACAATACTTTAAATACCTACTAAACATTTCTACAAAGTAGTTTATTGAAATTAACATAATTATAAAATAAGTAATAATTAATAATAACAATTAGAAAATTACAAAAATAATAATCAGCTTTAAAATATCGTCAAAAGTAATTCTGTGCAACTTTTTAATGAAGCATTTAAAGTAGTGTTAATATTTAAAATTCGTTACTGAAACTGGCTGATATTTCTTTAATTGACTGTTGTTTCTCGTAGAAATTTGGATTTGAAAGTAGTACCTAAAGTAATTTAAGTGCAGCCCAAAGTCTAGAGAGTACCGACATTATGATTTATCCATGGTAATTTAGAAACCACTGCTGTTTCATTAACTTCGAAAATGCTACTTTGGCTATAATGGGTTGAAATAGAGATTGAAAGGTGTGTTGTATTCAAGTATTAGTGACAATTCTATTTCATTATAATGACACATATCCGTGACATAGGAGTGAGACAATTACATCAGCAGTTTCCTAATTATAATCACGGTTCAGGTACAAAGGCGCGAATATAAACATTGATAATCGTTTCCATTCCTGGAACCGAACGTTATTGTATCGATTGAATAATCATCGCTTTTACTGACAGATAATGATAACGTAGTAATGGAAAGATATACCTTTATGTAATACTATAATCGTTGGTGAATACCACGTAACTTATGACTTGAATGATGGTATTCACGTAACGACTTTAATGAAGTCATATGTTTGTTTTGTCAAGATCTTCGTTTGTTTCTTTGACGAGTAGTTCGATAGATGGCGTTGTAATTAAAATATTTGCAAGTTCAGTATTAATGAATGAAAATTATTACGTGTACATAGTATATTCGAGTATATCAAATACTAGAGTAAATTGTGGTAGACACTGCCAGAATTTATTTTATCTATACTTACATAATTAACACATGCACACATACATATACGATACTTTCAGAAAATGTCACAACTTTCGGATTTACGTACAAACATAAAAAAGCAATATGATTCCAAATAAAAACATTATTTTTTATACAGTTATTTACTACTTGAATAAAAATTATATTTTCTATAGTTATTCAAATACATAAAGTGCTTTAAAATTAAGGAATGTACAGCTAGTTGTCTCAGCTGCGTCATCATGTGGTGTTCGCGACGCTAGCCATTTCAGTTACTTATGTGAACGGTCATTCAATTTACTCATAGTAAATTGAAGTTTAACAACATTTCTCACGAAATCTAAACGTTCAACGAAAGCACTAACATCCAATAAATTCCCCATCCTAAAAGAAAATTGTTTGCCAAACTTACGAAGCTACCCTCAAAATTCTTAAAATCCATCGAATGCATTCAGGCCTTTTTCACCGGAGCTGACCGCTTTTGAACACGTTCCAACCACTTTCTATTCAGATTTTGTTATTTATCGTAACATTTTTGAATCTCATTCCAATATTTTGAAGGTAGTTATAAAAATTTGGCACGTTGTCGTGTTTGGCAGGATTGCAAAGCTAACGGCTGTGAATTTTATTATTCTATTTATGGTAAACAAATTGGCTAATTATTAGTTATTTTTAATATATAACTGATAAAATTTACATATTTTTTATCTGCATATTACATTTCTTCAATCATTTATATTTATTTAAAAGCTAAAAGTGGGTAGAAAGTTATTTTAGAAAATTCACAAAAAACACTTTGTAGTGGGTGTGGGTGTTGGACCTAGGCTATCTGTCTATCCATATTAGTATTTAGTAAATATATATTCATCTTAATGACAATAAGATCCATATCGGCCCAAAAAACATAAAGGAATCAAATCTGTGCATTAAACTTTAGTCATATATATTAACGCAGTTCAGCTACATATACCGATAAGCAAAACCGATTTATACATATTTTTTACTTATCTTCACTTCCAACCGTAGAAGAGTAGCCGTGTCGTGAGGTGGTTTATAGTGCCAATATCTCTCGAGATAAGCTCCCCTTGCACCTTTATTTCTTCGATTTATTCATGTCCCTGCATAAATTTTCTGTCATAAAAGAACTCACATACATATCTTCAATTTGAGACTACCGCAGACACTTTTCTGGGTGTATAAAATATGAACAAAAGACGAATAGGAAAAAATGATGTGAAATATATAAATGTCAATGAGGTATATTATATCGATATGAGCTAAATATTTAAGCAATTTTAGATTTTTACTATTTGTATTTAACATTTAAAAATAATCATAATTATACAATTAATTTACGATAGACCTTGTATTGACTTATGGTGATTTTAAGATTAAGAGTCCAACAAGCTCCTTATATTTTTTGTTTTTCATTTTCCTTTTTTTATCATTTTAGTCTCTTAATAAATTAAGTATTTAAAGTGTAAATGTACTAATTTTAGTAATTGAATGTCGCTTGTCTAATCAAACTTTCTTTGTCTGTTACAGGTATTTTGGGATAAGAAACAATCTTCGGTAAGGGATTCGGAAAGTTTCACAGTAAGATAAAATTTTCTAATTAGCACGAAAGTGTCGTAGAATTTCTAACCAGCTCTATTTAAATATTATTCCTTATTATCTTCAAGATAATTAAAACCTTAGACCACGAGAATAAGGTTGAAACTTATAAATCTGCCAAACGGTGTCCTGAATCGTGAAATAACCTTTAATTTAGATTGTTTGTAAAATATCGGTGAGACAAACCTACCAGTTCTATGTTAGATTGTTATTATGGATGGATAATATAACTAAATTGTTATCGAGTGACATCGAATTCAATATTGTAATGTAATTTTATATGGTTATGATCGTTCGTGCGAATAATATCTGACCGACTTCAATGTATTGACCTGAGCGAATTGAATATTCGCACAAATATCATATTGCTTTAATCGAGACAATAGTTTGATAGTTTATACCTACGATATAATCTGAATAGATGCTGTATCTAGGTCAGTAGTCAATTATATGTTGAAATCGAAATTATACATCGTACTTAACCTTAACTGTTGACTGACAGACAACAACCTAAACCTGCTTCTGGTATACTTGAGGCATCCTCTATAGGAGTAAAACTTTGTATGAAAAAAATAATATTTTATTTATTATTTATCTCCATCAATTACTCATTACAACTTTTCCATATTATTTTACCATTCTTTGTCTATCAGCCTTCGAAGGATTTTTTTTTATTTTGATATATATACGATATAATACACAGACATTAATATCTATATACTTAATAATTAAACAACCTACAACATAGCCAGTAACAGAAACGTGCGTTACGTATTTAACACTTCTTTAAATTCTAAAGCCTCATTATAACATTGCACAAAACAACATACATTTGACAATATTTTAATGAACCATTATACCTTAAGTGCCAAGCAGGCTTTTAAATCGATTTTATATAATTGTACAATACACGCCTAAAGATGATTTGTGCAACGTCATTAAATTAAAGATTTGTTAACGCTGATGTCGTCATTCAGTAACGGCACCTTAATGAACAGTATTGTACTGGCTGTTAACTTACTAAGTTCAAGTCAAAAAGGTTAAGGACATAAGTATTCATAACAATGTCAATATTAATAATTGAAAGTGGTTTTGAACTATAACAATCGATGTCGAGTTCGTTGAAACATCAATTAGCTTATTTTGTTAAAACCTGAACAGCACTCGTGAACGAACTATATAACAATAGACACAACTCAGTTAATTTACATGCAAGAACATAATACTTAACCAGTTTAAGAGTTGTAATTAAATTTAACTTCTTTTTGGTGAATGTAAACCAGAAATTCAAGTGGATACTTCTCATGTTTCACAATCCAAAGCGCATAATTTAAGCGTAGAAATGCAAAATCTGAACCGCCTATGTCAGCCGTCTTTCGCCGTGTACTGACGTAACGAAAAGTATAAATCGGATAATAAAACAGTAACAAACACGAGCGTTTTATGAAAAGGCGTCCCTTTCTTGTTTGGCAACGTAACCGCTGTTTGTCGGTGCTGAGTTTTTTTTCGTTCGCCGCAGGTCTTTCATTCAGTGTTCGCTCGGTGCTGCATTTTTCATTTGAGAGCTGAAACTCGCTTGTCGTCGAGCCAGAATATTGTCTTCGCTCAATACTTACGAACAATGCGTTTCATTCGACATGCAATTTGTCAGATATGATCGAAAAAGAAAGTTTAATTTTATTCTAAACAACAGTAGATTCTCTGGCGTTTTTGTCGAATCATTCATTTTTTCGCAAACACCGACGTCGATGTAATCCAAATTCATACCTAATAATTCTAAACTATCCAATATAGACTAAGTTAGTTGGATCGTAAATCAATTTAAAAACCTACCCACAAACCACCAACGAAGGCGGTTTGTCGTAAAATTAGCAAATGACTCACTTGGCAATAGGATGACCTACTTGTTGAGAGCATTAATCTAACAGATTCATAGCTCTACTATTATATATCTCTTCGTCAAATACGAGCATGCTTGACATGAAACAATCAATATGTCAATCGGTAACGCGTGTCGACACTGATTTTTATTCACACTTTGTGTCACAAAACAATTTTGCTCACTTATCCTGTCGCGAGTTGTGAGCAGGCGTGTCAAATGGGACGAGAAATAACGATTTTCATATTGAATTTTCATACAACGTTGCTTTTTTTCGATAGATTTGTTACGGAAATAAGCCGAAATATTTCATATTTGCAGTAGATTATGTTGACATAATTGATTGGTTGTAAATTAATGACGTTTATTTGCTTATTATTCAGACGCTGACTGAAGAATTAATACATTTTATTAAGTGTCTAATATTTAGTTAATATCTTCTTCATCAGAAAATATTTCCAGCCAATTTGACGAGGGAAATATTTAAAGTGTTCCTAAAAACGGCCAAATTAAATGTTTATACCTAGACTATATCTAAAATAACTATAATTATTGACGGAGTTTTCTATTATTTTATTCTAAATATAATATTCATAGAAATTATTTGCTTCAGATTAACTTGAACTTAATTTCCGAAATAAATTCATTTCAATTAAAGAAATACCTACTAAGTGTTCAAAAGTTACTTTGTGGACGCTTAGTCTTCCAGTTACGAAGAAAGAAGTTTTTTTTCATCTAATAACATTAAAACAAAGCCAACACTTTAAAGCACTAACGGTCCCTCATTGTTTTAATGTTCAGCCATTGTGCACCTAGGTCTTATTCTTATTAAGAAACGTGCATGTTATTACGCGCCGGATATCATCCGCTTTGCAAAAACACGTTGCAATTATTTTGCATAAACTAACACATTTGCTCAGCAAATGCGAAATACATATAATAATGTTTTCAGGAAATTTAAAGAGAATATTCCTGAAAACGTTATTTTTTTTCTTCCGCAAATTACATTCCTTATTTATTACAGAATTGCCACCTCAACTAGCCCAACCTTTGAAATATTTGCATCGGACGCTGGTGCTTCCGTTTGAATTTGTTTCAACAATTTAACGAAGCGCAATTATAATACGAAATAATATAAATTTATAATGCAACACATTTATCACACAATACTAGGATTCCCTGTACCATGTCTGTGAAATGGACAACACACAATGACAAGAACACAAACATTGAGACCGAAAATAGAACATTAAAGTCATGATTTAAACTACTACGTCGCTGAAAATCGAACGCAGGAGTCTTTGAATGACGGAGCAGTAGGCCAGTAACCATTACGCCATACGGGTCGATGTTGTATATCAATGCGAGAAACACGTATGCAAATAGATCATTGCCTTTGTTTTGCAATGTTGTACTTGTAACCTGTTGTTCGACACTAACACAATGAGCATGAATCTTTATACCTAGACGCTCTGTAAGAACCATTCACTCATTTCATAATAAAATCTACAGACTAGAGGCGATGTTATTAACATTTGTCCGCTGAAAGCTTGCTGAAAGCGACTGGAAGTTGACTTATGCCAAAGGTGACCTGGATCTAGTCTTTTCAAGAGTTTGAATTTGAACACCGTTGGAACGAAAAGGGGCTATGAGAAGTTGGTCAGAAGGAAATGTATGTCAACCATACCCGTTTCTACCTCCATTTCCGACTCAACTGAACTCTGCTTTAAGATGACATTAAAAACAGGTTATGTTTAGTTTAGAAAAAAGGGAAACAAAGATTATTCCTTATGAGTTCTAGTATAAAGTGTTCGTTATGTAAATACTGCTTCTATTAGCTATATGCTAACAGTTTACATATTGTGTGTAAGTTTATTGAATACATTTAATTACAAATGCACCTTGAACGTATTCGTACAATTGACCAATTAATACATTATTAAAACATTATAAATTATGTACACTTTCTACATATTTCAACAAAATCAATATTTATTACAATCTATAATCAAAGTTCATTCAATATAATTCTCATTTCATTTCCACATCTGAACTTCATTAATTTCTACCAGAAACTTTTGAGACTAATATGTGTAACTAATGGATATTCCAGGATGGAATTTAAATGAGATAATAATTTTAAATGAAAATGGCAGAACATACGTAATTCACATTTATTTTTTAAGTAAAACATGAATTATGTATATTACAAGTATCAATTACAGTGAAAAATATCTAATGAAATTGTATGGATGCGAAAACCCGAGTTCAATCACAATTCATACAATTTTTTTTGATAATGATGATGATGTTACCGATGAAAATTGATAAATAAACGCTCACACATATATACCCCAGGAGTTCTAATATAATTAACTCTATCACCCGAGAACAAACATTCATCTAACACACAAATGTATGTCAATACCTTCAATCGAATCGGGAACTCTTCCCTTCACAGAGTAACTAGCAACTACTCTATGAATGACGTTTGATGACGATGATTAGTTCAAACGCACCTATGCAGTTAACTGCTCAAACTATAATTATTTCCATAATTACTAGCTTTATTCGTGATTCAAGCGGAGAAGTCAACTAGTTGAAGTCGGGAAATCTCTTCAAGTGCTTGTAGTGGAGCGAACGACGCACTAATTGACGACGTCATTGAGCCCCAAGTTTAGAGCTCAGACGAACTTGGGGCTTTCAAATTCCAATTTTAAACTAGCAACGATAGGCAGTGCGGGCCAAGTTTTATAATAATATTACACAAGTTGCGAACGGTTTGGCATGGTTCGTTCTACTGTATGGGTTTTCATATTTTTATGTTACATGCTGTAGTTTTAAGATATTTACGCGATGAATAATAGTGTTTTATTAGTGTAACAGGTTTATAAGGGATGGAAAGATTTGCAATACCTAAGTCCGCGTCCTGAAATTATGAAATCATCTGAAAAAACGTTTGAAAATTATTTAAAAGTTTTATGTGTAGTGGAAATTAATTATTAACTGGATTTGACTAAGAAAAATTCCGTGGGAATATTCACAAGTCTTAACATACTTAATATTTTCAAATGTTTAAAAATTAGTTCATTGTCGGAATTAATGATAAATGATCTGTAAGAGAAAGGCTGTGGAGATAAACACTGACTCTGATGATAATAGATAAATTATAATCATAAACATAGTCATTTCCTTATGATTTAAACGCGTAATTGATGACGTCATCAAGTTTAGAACTCCACTTAACATGGGGCTTTCAAATTCCTATTTAAAATTACTTAAGATACATACAACTTTTATAATAATATTACACAAACTAGAACACTTCGACATACAATCGTTACGAATACGTTACGAAAACAATTTGGTAGGCCGATGGACAAGATAAGTGTAGATTGCATAGTTTACGTAAAATTAGTTAAGTACCATATTATGTAGACTTTTTACCATATTGTAACTTAATGTATACATAATATGGTACTT
>DWPA01005272.1:0-11976 GCA_018251375.1 Calpodes ethlius
GGATTTCCATACTTTTGATCGACTCTTACAAGGGTAAAACATTTGAGTGACAGGTAAAGTGAGAGCAAAAATAGCAATTCTAATATATCACGTATGTGCTACTCTGTACACAAGTAATTCTTAGTGTAGTTACTGTTATTTCAAAGAAATATGTAACTTTCTCGTAACGTATGTGTAGTAATGAACATAGTATTTTTATCGTTAAGTGGTAATCAATTTATTGTTTGGTATCAAATACTTGTTAGTACTCTGTACTTTTAATGTCACAACTGTCGGTGAGCTTGAAAAAATAAATAAAAAACATTTCTATTTTTTTCAGGTTACGCCATGTGGCGTGTGGTGCTGCTGGGGTGTCTGGTGGCGTCGTTCCGGGTTCAAATCAGCGCCAACCGCGTCCTGGATGTGACCACCGCTTGCGAAAAGGGCTCCGTCAGCGTACACCTCGAGATGGAAAAACCTTTCAAAGGAATTGTGTTCAGCAAGGACTTCGCGCGGGAGTGCCGAGTTCAAGGTTACATTTGTTACATAAAAATCCCATCAAATCGGTCCAGCCATTTCAGAGATTAGCCAGAACAAACAGACAGACAGAAAAAAATATATATATATATATTTTGGTGTATGTACCGTATGTATAGTTATATGCATGTAGTAAAAAGCAGTTATTTCAATATTACAAACAGATCCTCCAGCTTTATTTATATGTATAGATAGGACACAAATATTAGTCCAAAAACTTCAACGAAAGTTTAAAGAAAATGCTTACATTAATATATATGTAGGAACCTGTCACACCTCAATTGCTGACATTCGAAACAATTGATCCCTATGTATTCAATTTAAAGAGGGCACACATATTCTTCAGATATGTTCAACGAGGACGTACGTGGGAAACTATTGTGGATTGATGGCGCCGGATAATGTATTAGACACACTTCCCAGTAACTTTCTTTAACCACCGATACCACAAAGTACCCTCTTTTCAAAACAATGACATTGTGAAAAGTAGATTTTTTAATCACCTAAAGTCATGCTATTAATAATTTACGGTAGTAATATAATTGTAACGGAAATAACGATGGCCATTTTTTTATATCTTATCTGTGTAGTAATAGAGTAGAAATAACTGAATCTATAGTACGGATACATTTAAATTTCGAATGGAAACTAAAAGGGGTTTCTAGTTATTAATAACATACTTTCCAACTACTTCTTTATCCATAGTAAAAGAATTGTACAATTTTATTATTATCATTTATTTACACAGTTATCATTAATTTACTTGTACATGTAATATTTAAATTATTTAACAAATAAAATGGTAATAGTTCATAATTTAACGGTACTCAATGACTTTTTTCAGGAAAAATGCAAACGAAGGTATCTCTTCGATTACCTTCAAATGCGTGTGGCGTGAGGACATCGACATTGAATTCTACGTACGAAGAGCCTGATGATGACGAGGATCTGTACTACAACGTGGAACTGGTTGTCCAGATGGACAGACAGTTGCAGCAGTCGTCTGATCAAGAGTTAGTAGTAAGGTGGGTTCGAAATATGGCTTCTACCCTATGATGTATGTATGTATGTAGTGGGTTATGAGTCTACCCTCTTTAGGAAGCCAAGAACCATCCACCAAGCTGTTGTTGTTTAAAAATAAGCCAGGGCGCAATTATATATAGATTTATTACTAATTTTAACAATCGATCTCATTGGAACAATCGAACTTTTCCAAAGTTGCGTTAGCTTTATTAACTTATTCCTATTACGGAAGTATTAAAAATATTTTGCTAAAGAAATCTCCTCATATGATAAAATATTCTTTTTACGTTTTTCTATCAATTTACCTATTTACGTTAAACTGTTCTTTATATACAGGGACGAAACTATAGATTTCTTGAGTTAAAGTAGAATTACATACTAAATATCATCAGGCGCTTGTCGCTTCTTGAAAGTAAGCCGGTAGCCGTCATTTATGGGCACCAAAGCTACCATCAACACATTTGTCTTCCAAAAATAAATCCGGGTATCCCCTAATTACCTCCTGACATTACAACCGAAACACGCAAAAATATTTAGCGGGTAATTGTATAATGACGGTGGTGGGTAAGCAGATAAAACAACTCTATTATCATGTAGTAGTACCTAACTAGTACCTAACTAGTGTCTCAAAATTGATGATACAGAATTCCTACCGCTTGCACCACGAGCAAGGTACGTTGACTCGGACTCAATTGCCTTATTAACAAATTATTATTATTTTGATTGATTCGATGAAGGGAAATATCGTGAGGAAACCTGCACACCCGAGAGTTCACCATAATGTTCTCGAGGGTGTGTGAAGTCCACCAATCCGCACTTAGGCAGCGTGGTGGACTATGACCTGTACTCCTCACATTATGTGAGGAGACCCGAGCCCAGCAGTGGGACAGTTATGAGTTGTGATTGTTATTATTATTATGACAAGAGTAAGAAGTTTTATTTCAGCTTACAAGTATTGATCCAAACAAAGTAGTATTGTTTAGTAACAAGCTAACAAATATAGTGAGTTAAGTAAAACCTTAACCATACATACAACCGAAACTTGATTTAAATGCCAATCGGGTCGAAGGACCGGTTTAGCGCACTAGGTTTTTTTGGGAAACTGATCTTAAGTTAACGTTTCCATTAAGCGCACTAGAAACAATTAATTGCGCACTAGATGTTGTCTGTGTCACCCGCGTGTCAAAATAAAACAGCAATAAAAAGATTGTCGTCTTTTTATCATTGGTTGCTAGGTAACACTTTGTTGTTAAACATAAACATCGCAATCCATCTTTCTACATAAATGTGATATTTTTTCGCAATGAGAAGTAGCCTATGGCACTCTTCTCTCAACTATCTCCACACCAATAACATCATAAGGTCGCTCAGTTGCGCCGTGAAAGAATGACAAACAAACAAATACTTTTGCATTTATAATATACTATAAGTTTTTATGATCAATATTGGCAAAACTATGGTTCGTCTCTCGGTAAATCACTAAAGTGTAAAAATTACTAGAACTACCTACATAATACCTACTATAAAGTTATAACATAAATAATATCAAAATATCTCTGCATCGTGGCATAATATTATTATTCTCAACCCATCGTCTATGATTAATAGGTTCCTGCTTACAAGGTTCCTGACAAAATCTGTCTTTATAACAAGTACTCACGATGACGTGATCATTATAGTGATACTATTATGTAGATTGTTGAACACATCACTGAGCGGGGAGGTCGCGCGATTGTAATTCGAGAGGAGGTAAGGCCACGCTGCAGCCGTGCGGAGGTCGCTCAAGGCTGGTAAAGAAGATCCGCGTTCTATAAAAACACGTATATAAATAAATAAAAATACTGGTATGCGATGAGCTCGGGTTATTTCACTTTAAATATTTCATTTACATGTATAAATAGTTATTTAATGTAAAAAAGAACAAAAATGTCTTTGATGTGTCTGTTACGTCTGTCTGCCCTGCCACATTTTTTTAACAAACAACACATTGTGTTAACTGTAATGTCAACGGCAAAGCTTGAATAATCATTAATTAATGCGTTAATTGACTGGCTGTATTAATAAAGTCTATAGAAATTATACTTTTCGTTAATAAATGTGTCAATTATTCCTATAATTTCGGTGTTGTTGGTCACATCTAAAAATTGTTATTGTTACCGTACAAATTAATACATTCGAAGGTGGATTTGACCGTGACATTGAGCCGTGAAATGCAAGTTCGTGGCATTGTTGACTAAAATTTTCATTATTCATTTATAATAACACTATAGCTTAGTAAATACAGGTTTTGTAAAGCCAGACGTTTGGAGATTTTTTTTAACCAATTCTATCTACTATTTGTAAAGTTGTAGGGTTCGAAATAATTATAGTTTGTTTGGGAAACAACGAGGTAGAAAAGGTGTAAATTAATAAATGCCTACCCCGTTAGTTGTAATAAGCATAATTGTTAGTGGTTCTGCTTACAAAGCTAGGGGTGCCGGGTTTCATAAACAGTCGGGGCAGATATTTATGTGGTCAATAAAAGTTTTGTCTCGGGTCGTCGGTGATAGTTACATGTTATTTCCGATGTCCTTGCCGCCCGCGACACAGGGAATCATAGTGCAAGGCTACGAGTTCTTTGAATTTAAATATTACTTTATATTTCAGCTTATTCAGATACAGAAAAACAAATATCTTTTATTGAAAATCAGACCCATTTTTTTTATAAATTATAGGTTAATGTTTAACCACGACCTTACCTGATAGAAATTAGCAATGACGTCTTGTGTGTTTTAACACATTAATTTTAAAAATCTATTCACTGATGCTTTTAACACGCGCATATTATATTAAATGAAATCATTGACGCGGACAATTTACTCCAATCTTTCGCAATACGCATAATAAAAGACGACACATAACCGTCAGGATGTTAGATGGTGGAAAAGAGACGGGAGAATTAAGTGACGTAATTCTTGCGCACAGTCACAGAAAGGTATCTCGAAAAATACTGAAATTCGATAACAGATACGGCTCATAATTTTATTTGGCACAATTAGACGCGCGTCTCGTAGATGCCTTCTAACAACCCTTAGGTTTGGCTCATTACAACTGTCTACAATCAAAGTAAGTTTAAATAGTCACAATAAAATATTTGATGTATTAATTAGGTTGTTTTGTTAATAGCTGACCGGCTGAAAGATGGGAAGTGGGTGCCGGTGCCAGCTACGTAGATTATCACCGATGTATTGCTGACCAACAAAGAAAAGCGAAGTAAGAGAAAACTCGCTATCAATCCCTCAGACGATGACAGGTCATTTAGCATCTAAATTAAACACGAAGAAGGTAGCCATGTAGGTGAAAACAATAATAAGAATATTTATAATACTCGTATAATCTTTTCGTCAAGCCCAAGTACCAAGGAAAGGTTCTAAGAAACTGTAGTAAAAATGTTTAGAGAAAGGCTTAGAAACAGATAGATAAATATAGGCTGATATGATTCCCACAACGTTAATCACCAACGTAAACTAGTTGCCCTAAAATAGTTTTGTGAATTACATTTGTTGATAAAGATTACTACGGTCTATCACCGTGAGTCATCTTATTGGCTTGAACAAATTACAAAACTCACGAGACTTCGCCCGGTCACGTGTCAAATTATTATTAGAATACGAATTGTAAATATACATCGCGTTTAGGTATCTCATTCTACGCAAGAAATCATCGGTAATAAATATTTATCTAAATTCTTGCTTCAGATCGGAGTAGAATTTGTAATATTTAAATTTTTTATTCCGTTAGTAAATGCACGATGAATGAACTGGTGATAGCATTTCAATATTTGTTATTGTTTGTCTGATTATTTTTTTAATCTTGACAATAAAACCAGCTATCGGATTCAAAATTATCCCGTTTTTCAAGCGTGAATCAATTAAATACATTCACGAAAGGGCATCGGTTAGGGTGTTTCGAGATTAGACTGGACGCAAAAAGTGACTTATTATTTGAATGCATTAAAATTCGATTGTCTTTAATGGTGCATTGATATAAAACCACAACTCGGGAGTTTATCTAACATTTCAGATAATAAGAGTATAACATTCGTTCACGTACTTAAATTTGGTAATACAAAAATTTTTCATACTTATGAAACATGCGCTGAAACTTTCATGTCCATAAAAAGTTTGGGTATTCTTAGAAAAACTTTAATAATACATTTTCTTTGCAAAGTTAGGCAGTAGAAGTAAACGGCCAATCACGAGTCGGGTTATGTAGAGAAAGAATTCCGTACTTGGGACGTTACTGGGTTTATGTCAACAGTAAAACAAAGTAATGTAACGACAGTAAACAAACAGTCAATGTGTATTTTATTTAACTTATTTTTACAGTATGACTATAAAATACCATTGTCTCTATTAAAGTTAAAGTTAAATCTAAAATAGTAGAATAGCAAAAATATACTGTATCCAACACTAATTACAAGTAAACCGTGATTATATTAATGAATATATTTTTTATATTTTTTTCATTTCATACCTAAAAGATAGATTTAGATAGTAGCAAGGTAATCTTATGAATAGTTATCTTTATTTCATAAATCTTTAAATTACTTTATAAAATGTAGTACGGGAAGCTGTGTAAATCCTAAAAGTGTACTGAATTATTCACATAATTTGTGCAACATTACCACATAAGTAAGAACTATTAATAAATGAATATCGATATATGGAACCATAAACATGTCTCTTGCGGCTCTATCAGATGTCCTCGATATCGATAAATGAGATAAACATGAAGTTTATCTAATGCTTTAACTCATTTACTTACTTATAGACAACATCTGTATTCTACTTTAATTATATTTATCGCCAAATAAGTTTCTCAACTAACGTTACAAAACGTGAGAAAATTTCAATGACTACTACTTTATTTTGCCGAAAAATATAACCTATTATGTGCTTACAAAAGCGTTTTTTTATTAACTTATTACATATTGTGTAGTAGTAAATTAAAATAAACGTTTGATACATAATACAGTATTAGGATTACCCATTTGACACATCACAAACACACCCGAGAACAAATATGTATCTGTCAAACAGAACACACCAATCGGTAGGTACCGATGTTACTGTCCATCCGGAAAATGGTACAAATTTTATCCTGGACCATAAACGAATGGATGCAGTTTAAAATTGAAGTTTAGTCAATTGAATGCGGGACGGTGTGCAGTTTCTCCTAGCGCTCGATTTTTCTTCATAATGAATAGTTCCAATGGTGTTGTTTGCCTTTAGCTCTAATATATAACTAGGTATATCTCACTAGGTAAGAGGTTTTAAACATTTGTTGCAGGAATTCCTTTATAACAACAACTAGATGTTGACCACAGCCTCACACGCGTCAGAGAAAAGACCAGCAATAAAAAAAGTTGTAAATTGCTTTCCATCACAGGTTACTAGGCAACGCTTTGTTGTTGTTATTAGCGGTAAAATGTAGTCTACAGTTCTCGTCGTCTACCCAACTATCTCCAAACCAAAAATCATGCCATAGCGACACTCCGTTGGGCCGTGAAAGAAGGACAATAAAACAAACATACTTTCGCTTTTGTAATATTAGTATGGATGTAAAATCATCTTGCCGTCTAATATACTTGTCATTATTGTTTTTTCACGAAACTTGATGAAATAAGTTTTTATGCATTTACATGAAGGTAGCGTTTATTTGATTATAATTAATATATATAAACATAATATATAACTGTATTCTCATACATAAACTCCATGAATAGATGATTTATCATGGTAACTCAGTTTAAAATTTAAAAAAATATATAACTGTCATTCGTGGCGTACGAACAGAATTTAAGTTGATGAATATTTATTTAAAAAAGTATTGTAGGGCCCTCAGGTAAGTATTTTAAGTCTTTTGCATTTATATTTAAAATTTCGTTTCAAACTGAAAAAAAAGGTAAAAGAAAAAAAAAATAAAAATCTGGTACAGATAAATAAAAGCTTAATACTAACTATAACACCATGTGAAGTAATCCATTTGCTGGGATGGAAATTAATTTATCCTTTGATTCAGGTTGCAGAGTTTGCGGGTCTAAAAATTTAAATGTGTTCAGATGTTTTCACATTCAATCACATTAAACTTGCAAATATAAAAACGTTCACTAATATGCATGTGTAACAGAGAATATTCATTGTTGTAATCCAATAAGGTAAACTAGAATTCCAATCTTTTATATTAAATGCTAAACGCTAACACATATTGTATAGATGTATATCAATACATTTGAATGTCAAATATTTTGCTTGTACCGCGACATCGTCGGCGCCGTTTCGGTCTCCAGCACATAATCTAAAACAATACAATTAATTACAAAATAATTAAGCGGAACCGTCTACGCTGTAAAGATCCGAATGTACTCATTCACTCATACACCCATCCTACAATATCATAAGCTGTCTCTATAAGTTTTTTTAAAACATTTGTTAAACATTTACAGAGTAATAACATTAAGCAAATAGAATAGAAAATTAAAATATTTATTAATATTCTTTTAAACACTAAATGTATCTAAGTCATATTTTTTTAAAAGGAGGATTTGGCAACATTTTTTTGGTGAAGAGTGAATCGTTTATAAATTTGACGTACGATAACAAATACCAAAAAGATTGAGGAAATCTGCGCATTTAAATGTTCTATATAATATTCCTAAAGGTATTTCAAGTTTGTCAATATGCATCCGGCTTGGAAGGTTATACCTGTATTCTTCACGCTGATTTGAGCTTGTCCGGGTGTCAGATATGGGTTGCAATGATGGCTGTAGCCGTGTATAAGCGTTAGCGATTAATTTACATATTTTAAAAATTTTGCAGTATTTTTTTATTTTTATATGTTATTTAATGGCTTAGTGGCTCGAACGTTGGTTTCCTGAACGTTGGGGCGTGATTTAGAATCCTGCACGCTACTGTAATTCTCAAGAAATGCATGTGCCTATTACAAGTTAATTATCACTTTCTTTGGTGAAGGAAAACATCATGAAGAAACGTGCACACACGAGAGTTCTCCATAATGTTCTCGAAGGTGTGTGAAGTGTACCACTACGCACTTGGCCAAATTCGTGAACAATGGCCTGTACCGCTCACATTGTGTGAGGACACCCGAGCCCAGCAGTGGGACAGTTATGGGTTATAATGAAGATATGAATGTAATGATGATTGATGATGAATGATGATGATGAATGTAATTTAAAAATAAAACAGACACAAAATTAAAACATGTTAAAAATAAATAATCATGAAATGCATTAACTAATTTATTTTTACAGTTAATATACTTTAAACTTATGTTTACTTACTATTTAATTTAAAAAGCGCAAAGATTTTTCATTAAATAAAATCAGTATGAAAAAAGGATATTCATTAAGTTATGAATATAATATCAGACATTCAATTCGACCGGTTCAAGTCTATAATTCATGACCGAAGTCGTTAATTTGAGATCAGATCGTATTATTATAAAATGTGTTGAATACATTACGTAGTATGCATACAGATAACTATCTAAATCTGTATCTAACTAGCTATTACAGTCTCCGTTCACTAACAGTTGCAACACACTTGCAAGTTATTCACCTCGCAAAAGCTTCATTACATTAAGTTTACTGTTATTAAATCGATTGTGTGTTTAGGATATAAAAAGTCATGCAAGCGAAATGTGTTCTACATTTTTTGTCTCTCTCTACATATAGTGTTAGCTGTGTGTCTCATTTAGCGGGGTTCCAAATTATGCTCAACCACAAAACGCTGACCTACATTCAACTGCTGACTTAAGTCACAATTATATTAATGTATCTAATATATTATTTTGGTGTACAATAAAGATAATTGTGTTGTTGTTATTGTCACGCTAATTATTTGCAGACAACATTATCATTTATTTACAAATCAATAATATTCTGAAGTTTTTACAATAAGATAAAGGTCGTTTGTTTGTTCCTATCTTTATCTTTGGCATTGTTTAAGAAACTAAGAGTGAAGTGCGTGGGAACACGAATAATCGTGTCTCTCTGTATATTCTGTGGTACCTTATAGTATTGTATGTGAAATGAAGGTAAAAATGACACGGATACTTAATATTGGTATGGCGAAAACAACGCTATGGAGGTTTCTAACATTGCCTGCATTTGATAATATATAAGCATAAGTTTGATCAATAAAAACATTACATGACTGAATATATGAAAGGGGAAATTTGCGCACGGATCTTACAATTCTTCATGAAGATGGAGTCTGCCTCCATATTTCGCCAGCTTGGTGAACTGGCCCTAACCCACACTGTGATAAAAGAAATGTTCCCAGCAATGAAACAGCTACGGATGGCAATGACGATGATGATGACGCCCAATTAAACTGGAATCTACCACATAATAAAATCATTAACGTTCATATTAACCTCATGATAGTAGCAACTAGTAAAGATAATTTCTTGTATAATTGTAAAAGTGGATAAAGATTAGAAGTAGTTAAATGTTAAACTAATACAAGGCTGCCTACTGCAACAGTAGATAATAATCGTGTCAAGTCGCTCAAGTTACGTAAACGAGTTTCAAGTGTTAAGACATTGACACATCTAGATAACTATATTTGTGTTGTATTCAAATGAAAATGTAAACTTACACAATCAGCACCTCGATAGGATAGAAAGGAAAGTCGGGGGTTTAAAAGGGGAAGACCATATTGCTTGAATTTGAAATTCAGAAGTCTTGGTTTATATTTTGCAGCTGTATAAACTTATCTACGTCGGACACTCTGTATGCGCTTGATTTTTATAAATATTTTCGCAGTGTACCTACACTTGCAGCAATTTTGCTGACGAATTTTTAAAGTGAAACTTTTATATACAAGTTGCTCATGGTGCGAAAAATAGTGTGAAATGTGTTTTAGTAAAATATTTTTCTCTAGACGAACGGATTGGAGTGAAAAATTATTTGTTTGTCTGAACAGATTTTGTGAATTACGCGCGATTATTCGTACAAGTTTTGTGTTATTCTCACTACGTGGCGCTGCAGTTGCCTGTGAAATTTAATTTCCTCACTTATCTCCCAAATGGTTGACAGGTTTAGATAAGGTTTCTGTGGTATTTATAGTAAATCGAAAGAAAAGTTACAAAAATAGTAAACTATATGCATACAAAATCATATTATACAAACTATTTATTTCATTATTACGGGAATTAAACGATTTCAATTAGTCATATAAATTCATTATTTATGTTAAAATCAATTTATAGGTAGGTAGGTAATGGACATAAAGTTAAACTAAGCGATATGGAACTTAGTATAGTGGTGAGCAGTTTGTTGTAAAGTTTGGTGTAAGTGGTGCAGAGTTTGAAGCGCACATATTTAGTTACTATCGGACGCCCTATAAAGCATTTCATATTTTCTGATGAATCAGTGTAAAAATATTATTTTAATTGTGATACCAAAATTTTTTGTCAAATAAATTTCAATCTTGGCATATCCAGTAATGATATGTTCGGGTGCAAACCACTCAGTTTTTGTGCAACCGGGCCTGATTGAAAATGGAAACCAGTCGATACTGAATAAACATGAGGTTCCGGCAGGTTCCGTAAAGGGCAATTATGTATGTTCGATTAAACAATAAACGTTTGGTAGAAAATATGTAAATGTAATTTACTTTTTTTGTTAATCCAATCAGGTTACATTGAGTAATAAGTACTGATGATTAAGGCCAGTGTTTAGTTCGATAATTATTACGTTCGTCAACTTCTTTTTTGTAAGATTATTAAGTTCCATTATATTTAAAGTAATCATGACTTTATACCTTTTATCTTTCACCTTTGTCTTGTAGGCTATTATAATTTGAATATAGAAAAAGATAGATCACCGCTAAAATTCAAAAGTAGAGTATATTTTGATTGAAATTAAATTTAAGTAATTTACGTTTCGTACATACAATTTTTTATCGTACGTTAGATAATTTTATTAGTATCTTTTGGAAAATTTTGTATCCTCCTTTTGTATTCGTGTGAACATGTCGATAGTTAAAACATAATAAACGCCTATGATTACTGAGAGTTATCAGTAGAGTAATTTCATTGTATTCATCTATACCTTCAAAGTTTATCTCAAAATTAGTTTAATATATACATGTAAATGAATTCGCACTTCAACGGTTTAATTGGATCCTCAGGGCGTATTCCCATTAGATGAATAGGTATTTTTATCAGATCGGAATTTAAAACGATTTATTTTTTAGTGGCACATAAATTATGATGACTTGATATAAATTAATTTAATATATGTTGCCAGTATTTTTAATCCTACGAACTTAGCACTCGAGTTAAGACCAAACATTACTTTGTTTTTGCTTTCGTGTAAATAAAAAAATATATTTAGCTTTTACTTTATTTAATAAAACACTTTATTTT